>CAUZXS010003730.1:0-58943 GCA_963585895.1 Sepioteuthis lessoniana
GGAAACATATTCAGTTTGCTGCTTTAATGAGTTGATACTCAGCCAATAATCTCAATGAAAGAAGCAAAGTGACGTTCTCCTTCTTTTGCCCTGGTTCTTTCTTTTTCTATCTTTTAAATCACGTGATACATTTCTGCCAGGTTCATTTAAATCTTTACCTCATTTCTTTTCTAGCAATATATATATATATATATATATATATATATATATATATATATATATATATATATGTGTGTGTGTGTGTGTGTGTGTGTGTGTGTGTGTGTGTGTGTGTGTGTGTTTTCTCATTTTGAAATGCTATTTTCTCGTTTTTTTATATTTGTATATATTTCAATATTTGTAACGTTAATTTTGCAATATAATTTTCTTGAAGTTTTTCTTGTTTTTATTTTTGTTTTTTTAAATAATTTTGTTCTGAAATCGTATTTATTGCCAGTAGTTTGATAACGTTTTGTTTTAATTACATTTTCTTTTTAGGATTTTATTTTACTTAATTATATAATAGAGATATTTAATTTTTGATTAAACTTTAATTCATGAGATTTTTACATCCTATTATTTTGCAAATATTCTTTTTTTTTTTTTTTTTTTTTTTATTTGTCCAATATCTAATCGTCAAAATCTGTTTCCGCTTACATAAACCTTAAACTATTACAATTTCTTCTTTTTTTATTTCAATTTTTTCTTGATTCATTGACTCTGTTTTGCCTTTTCTTTCACTTCTTTTGCTTTTCTGTAGTTTCCATTTTTTTTTTTCATTATTTAATTTTTTTTTCTTTGACTCTCTCATCTTTTTGTTTATGTATTTTCTTTCTATAAATTTTCTAGCCTTGACATTGGGACTTGGAATATGCCACCAATACCTTTTGCAGATAAGAAGACCCTACACAGAAAGTGTTATCCAGGCGAGCGTACTGAACTCTATCTAATGGTGAGGCTCCACGTTCGGAAATCAGTTGAATATAGAGTACCCTTTAATTACCATTATTCCCTGACTCACTTTGTCCCTTTCAAATTGAATTATTTTAAATTATTTGTAATCGATAGGCGCATTTGCCAAAAAAAAAAACACATTAAAAATGAATGAAATAAATTACATCAAAATGATCTATATGGAATAGATAATCATATGTAAGTGGATATACTGTGGAAAGCATTTGATTAATCATATATTTTTCCTTTGGCGTTTCCTTCTTTCTTTCTTTCTTTCTTTGCGTTTTTTCATATCGTCTTTAATTTTTATTCTATATTTTTACGTACACTTCTCACATAATATTTTTTTCTTCCACATCTGACTTCTATATTTCCTTGTTAAAACTCTAGGACTTTATTTTTCATGTTTTCGTTTTTCTTTGTTTCTTTACTTTTTCTACCCTTTTACTTTATTTTTCTCTTCTCATTTTCTTGTATTTCAACGTTTTTTTACTGCTGCTTTTTCACATATGTTTCTCAGTTAGCATTTTTTTTTTTACATTTATATCGTATTTTTCTTTCTTTTGTTACTTTCTTCACTAGTTTCTATGTTTCTGTTTATACGTTTATTCTCAACTTTATTCTTTCAGTTTTTAGACTTTCGTTCTTCCATTTGTTCCTGTTTGAGCTTTTGTCTTTTTCTCTCAGGGTAAGTTTTCATTATTTTTTTTTTCATTTTCTCTCTGGGATACAATTTTATTCGATTTTATTTTATTCCTCCTTTTCTTTAAAATATAGATTCTTAATCCTTTCCATTGTCATTTTTATAGTCTATAACTAACCTTTCTTCTTCACCATTTTCACTACTTTATTAACCTTTGTCTTTCGCCGCCCTGCTTTCAATGTTTAAAATACCTTACTGTATCCCCTGAAGAGAGCTTAGATCCTCCATCAAAATAAGTATTATGAGTATAACAATAAACTATATCTTATATTGAGGCTCTGCTATTGTATCGTGAGTGAGTAATACTCTTCATTGACATTAAACCCACAGTCGTTCTGATTTGGAAGGGAAGTACAGGTTAGGATACCATCGATAGATTAAATATATCTGTTTCAAAACACTTGATACCATATAACGGCCTTTTTTCTATTACGAATTCGTACCTTTATTTGCTTACTAAGGAGTAGTGGGAGTGCTATGTAAAGATAGACTTGTGTCAAAATTTCATCAGAGTATTTAACATTCGTTGAAAAGGATACAGTTGAGGATGTATCATTAAGAATATTTATTTCGAACCGACGAAAGTACAGGAGAGAGATCATAGTGTGGCAGGTGTTATAGAGTCTCAAATTGACTGGTGGGTACTACATTAAATGAGTTTTTAAAGCCAAGGAGAAGTCCTATCAGTAGTGAGAGAGAGAGAGAGAGAGAGAGAGAGAGAGAGAGAGAGAGAGAGAGAGAGAGAGAGAGAGAGAGAGAGAGAGAGAGAGCCTTCACAGTTCTCATTCTCTTTTTGCTAAGGTTATTTACTAATGGAGATACGGCCATTTCCAAATATAAGCCTGCTTACGACTGTCGATTGAACTAGCATATTTGACAGCAGTAAATCATGTGGTTAAAAGTAACCGCAGGTCAACTCTGTAGAAAATATCCCTGGTGTTTAAGTCAAAATGTGTCGTAGATTGCAGGCCCTTCATTGGTGAATGGAGGATAACGACGGACTATTTAACATTTCCTGCTTTTATTTGTACAACTTATGAGTCGAGAAATGAATCCGCCATAATTACGTCAAAAGCCTGATTCATCTGAATGATCCTGCGAAACGAGCAGGCGTCAACCTGAATAGTCGGGAAATAAATTGGAACGTCACGTAACGCGCTAGAAACTACTTCATCGTCTTCTCTTGCGGTTTTATAACAAGGTTTTTGGGGGGTACGCTCTAAACTGCGTCACACCGCCAAAATTTTATTGCTCATCACATGATATTATCAATGATTTTTACTTGGAATCATATAACTGTGAGCAAAGTAATGATACTCATAAAAAAATAATTACTTGAAATCCTTAAATTGTGTATAAAAATCAGTATTTTATAGAAATACTTGAAATATTGCAACTATAATTACATTATCTGGAGTAGATAAAGATACTTGTTATGGAATCGTTTTACACGAAAAATCATAAAAATACAACTACAAAAAGTAGATATCGAAGTACAACAGACGCGATTCCCTGACCTTTAGGCATCGAATAACCGTAAAGGATTTGATATGCCAGTTAAAATCAATCAATCAAGTAATCATTTTGTTCATTTCTATGAATCATTTTATTCTACGCCTAACCTATTTTGTCCATATTTCCTTTCTTTAAATATGTGCACATACAAATACAGCCATATATAACAGATCAAATAACCTAGTAATATTGACTCATAAGTATAAAAATATAATCAGTCACAAGCTCTACTCGATATATGCAAACCAAGCGTTAACCTATGACAGAACAAGAAGTTTGTTTGATTTAACTACTATAAAATAAGTTTGGAACAAATGCAATGACTTCTTTCTGTTATTAATAAGAATGACGGCTTTTTACTCATAGTATCAGGTTTGCAGATTTATCTCCAGATGATACATAATCCGAAGAGGTAATCTGTCGCTTCCAGATCGATTTTTTGTCAGTTTTTAGTTCTTGTTCTTCTCTGCCAGTTTCTTCACTTTTGAGTCAACATCGAAAGAGCCAAGAGGCTTTCGGTACCCGGGATGAATAATTTATGACAATCTGAGCTCTTGTTTTTGCTGTGCTTTCTGAAACATTTCTTTCCATCATAGAACATTAGTTATTCACTAAATCGTAACGAGATATGTTTAGTCTGATGGATAAGTAGGACAGAGGATCAAAGAAAAGAACTGTGGGAGCAGAGGCATTGGACAAAAGCAGGAGACAGACAGACAGACAGACAGACAGACAGAGAAGTTGTGACTGAAAAAAAGAGAAAAATACTATAAAAACAAAGAGAAACGATATAGAATCAGAAGGGAAAAATGGGTAAGAAACTGTAGACTAGAAAAATAAATAAAAACTAATGTTTGGTCTGAGGAAAGGGAAACGATCAAATTTGCCATGTATCTGCTTTCATAATCACAAGTATAAAACACAAGTTGCCCCAACCATTATTAATTTATTACAGTCTTTGATATTTATGAAAGAAAAGAAAAAAAGAAAAAAAATGGTAATATTTAGTTCTTAGGATTCCAATTCCAGATTAAATATGAAAACTCTCTGTTGTAAAAATCGAAAGTAGAGCAGACATTGTCCATTTTATATGTATCTCCATAATCTCCATTTATTGGGAATAGCATGCACAGTAAAGTATCAAAGAATATAATATGCAAGAAGAATACAAATAAAAAAATATTCCTATAATCCAATGCGTTTCTTGGATGTCATACCGTATTTAGCGTTACATTGTTATTGTGTATTGATTTTAATTCTTACAGGATGTTGTAAACGTGATCACATGTTTGATTAAGGTCAATTATATATATATATATATATATATATATATATATATATGTATATATATATATATGTGTGTGTGTATGTAAGTATATGCATGTATATATATATATATATATATATATATATATGTATATATATACGTGTGTGTGTGTGTGTGTGTGTGTGGAAATGGTAGATTGTAGTAAATCTGACTGTATGATAGAAATATGCGGAGAGTTTGAGTGATAAGTGTTTGATTTATCCAACTTTCCACATATTTCTATTATATATATATATATATATATATATATATATATATATATATAACATGTGTGTATGTGTGACTCAATGAATGAGGTGAATTATGTCTGAGGAGTTAGCAATAGGAAACACTGTTTAAAGTAGCACCTTTTTCAAAGAAATGATGAGTCCTTTCATGTGAGAGAAGTCTATCGGCATAATTTCCTTAATGGCCGCTTCACCCTGCTGTTTATTTTTTAGCAGGAGATTCTGTGTGTTTTCACTTCATGGGCAGTCTTATTGACTCAGGTTCGTATTGGCCAAACTATGTTTATTTTTTAGCCAATTTATAAACATATTTTTTTCTAAAGCGAGCTTCTGCACAAACATCGCTCTTTCTCCCGTAAATTTCACGTGTCACAGATCTTATTTTCTCAACCATTTGAGTACAGCTTTCTGATAAATCTTGAAACACTTTCTTTGATAGCCTGCTATTGTGATATATAAAATGAATATTTTCCGAGATTAACAATAACTGTTTTAAACCAAATGCAAAAAATGGAAAGCATACATTCATGGATAAATGTCCATTATTTATTTATTCAACTTTATATATATATATATATATATATATATATATATATATATATATATATATATATATATATAGTCTTCTTGGACATGAAAGGACTCATCATTTTGAAAAAGTCACACTTGAACAGTGTTTCCTGAGGCATAATCAACCTTATTCAGGATCTCATGGATTGATTGGTCAAATTTCGAGATAAATTATCATTTCGAATACTGAATCATTAAATAAACTTAGATGGATTTTGTATAATTATATTTTTTATTCAGTGATCAGTGGAGACTAGTGCTTTTCAATTAATACATCAAAATGAATATTTAGAGAGTTTTAAAAATTCTATTCACACACATGATGGGTAATTGTAATAAGTGCAATTCCCTCATTATTACTGTAAATATTATAATAATTACATGTAGATTGAATCATTAAAATACAATGTTATAAAAGAAATTCAGTCTTTTACACATGTACATTATTTTATGATTAAGATTAAAATAGGAGTGAAATAATTACCTTTCTAAAATTATAACAACAATCAATTTAACGTTATAGCAAATGTAAAAAAAAAAACCTAATGATATTTGGAGGGAAAGCGGCAGACCACTCCTTTTATGGTTATATATTTAAAGAATGCTCCTCGGAAAATATCAGTAACAATGAGAAATCTAACATTTCTTTCTTTTTTTTTGTTTGAAAATATCTCGCTCCATACGTATGAAAAATGGTTCTCTCTGCGAGTATTGCACATACAATAGGTTGTTATAAGGTGGTTGTTTTGCTTTAAGGAATAACAACACTTTTCGGGTCATTTAATGCAAAGACCAGTCATTTTGATAAAAATTGTTTAAGTTTGGTGCTGTTTATGACATATACACCATAGTAAGAAATTTACTGCCAAATCCATTTCAAGGCAAATAACCAGTTCTATTCTAAGCAATTGTGTTTAGCAGTATTACAGCTATTTGCTTACACGCAGCTAAATGTAAATTCAATTTAGCATAAGTACGCTGTTTAAAGGTTGAAACAGTTCTATTTTAGCCTATTCAGTTTAGTCAACAAAGTTGAATTGTTCCAAGTATTGAGATGTATCACGAACAATTCAATTAAACATGTCATTTAAATACACCCAGTTAAATGCCAAAATAGTTCAGTTTATCGTAAGTACGCAGTTTAAATGTCAAAACATTCTATTTCAAACAATTCAGTTTATCATAAGTATTTGACACATAGGTAGGACCCTATTTGGAGCTACCACTCCGGGTCAAAGCAGACCTTGGAGGGATTGCAATAAAGGGGTAGTCCACATTCTCCAAAGCTCCAACCTTATTGGATCCTCACCATCAGATTGTTTAGTGTCATATACAGGACACTCGTTGGGGGAGTCTTGCCACACTGCAGAGATGCAGTCGGTTTATTCGACAGCCGCCGCCGGCAGGGACCACTAGTTATAGGAAGAAATGTATCTGAATATAAAATGCATATTTGATATTGTTAACTATTTTTCTCATATTCTAAAAGTGCAACGTGCCCAAGACAATGCTTTATATGTACGTCGATAAGTATGCAAGAGATGTCAAAACAACAAAGCCAAGTTTTATGAATTGGATGATTTAAAAAACTCCTCGTCTATAATGAAATGGTGGGGTTTTTGTAGCATAGCCAAAATATGAATATGTAAAATATTCACATGCAGAGAAATCCTAAACACTGACGACTCTCTGTTGTTCAGGTACGAAACGTTTATTAACTTCTTGAGTTTAGTTTTTCGACACGAGGAGAGAGAGAAACAATTTTTACTATGCTGACTGTTCCTACATCGTCTACAGCCAACCCCCAGCTGGACTCGCCCGACCGAGAGTTAAATCTCAAATCTCTGACCCAACAAACGCGTTGCGCATCCCGTAGCCCCCAGCTGGACTGCCCGGCCCAAAGTCAAAATCTCAACTGACTGACCCAATAAACGCACATCCCGTAGCCCCCAGCTGGACTGGCCTCGCCCAGAGTCAAATCCCAACTCACGTCTTTTTCAAAATCACCAAATTCTCGCTTCCAGGCATGACATCATTCACACCCCAGCCTTTTTTTTTCTATCTGTGTTTTTATTATGACATTTGTGATTGTCATATCCTCTGCAGGCGAGCGTGAACTGTAAATGTGTGCACCTGCACCTGCACTAATCCGAATAGTTCAAAGTCCAACCAAACCGAATGATAAAATATAATTAACGAAAATGACTAATAAGAAAAAATCATTCTCTAATTATATAATATTTTGATTGATAGAGCCCGAATTATACATAACAAACAAAAATAATTGTTGGTGATTCAACTAACTCGTTTGGAAGGAGAACTTGCCGTGAAAATGTATTGAGGTTTATACGGTTATTAATAAGCGGTTCCGGGTTATTATTTTTTTTTAAATGTGACATTACAAATCAAAATGGCAGTGAAACGAGAAATTATTTCCCATTAAAATAACTGTCATTTAAACATGGCCTATTCTGAGTTGTTTCAATGCATGTAATGTGAATTAAGAGCACAGGTAACAGTGGAAAATAATTTTGTGTACTGAATAATGATGTGTTAATTCATATGAATAAAGGTAATAGTATTTTCTTATAAAAATAATTAAGGTAACTTTTCAAGAAGCTCTTGAACATCTGCCTAGTCTACGTCTGTCGTAGTTCACATAGGATATTATCTGCTACCCGCTTATTATAGGAACCCATTTTCTTTTCTTATATATATTGACGTACCAAGTAATTAATGCAGGCAGAGTATAACCAGAGAGGTGGCTCATGTATTTTTTTTAATTCCAAAGCAATGTCAAAGAATTCGGTGTCACCATCGTATGAGTGACCCATTACTTTCATGTTTTTAAAGCATCATTAGCGGTACAGTTTCTTTGAGGAGATCACTTGCTAGAAACATTTGTTCCGTCTTACCTTTGTGTATGAAATCATAGGCCGCGGAGAAATCTGAGAACAATGGTTTGATTTGAAATTCCTTGCATGTGTTCTCCGATGATTTGACGGATAGTCAGAATCTGTGAACCTGTGGATTGGTTTCTCCGAGAAACATTCAGATTTTCCTTAGAATATTTCAATTTCAATAAGATAAAATTTCCTAAGGATGTTTAAATTTCAAGTAGGATATAATTGAAAAGCATCAGCCTCTACATGAATTGTGCATTTTAAATAAGCGGCAGTCATCTTCACATTCAAAGGCAAATCTCTGAAATAATACACCAATTGACATACTTCAGTAGCAATATCTCATCAACTAGAAGGAATATTTGCATAAAAACGTGAACTGCTACCCCCCCACATATATATATATATATATATATATATATATATAATGAAATCCTTACCTGGTGTGAGAGATTACTGTGATCAAGTAAGCTGTTCTCTCAGATCGAGGCCCAAACATAACACTCCGATTGGGTTTACCGTTGCAAGTGTCCTAACTGTGGACAAGCTATTTCTAAAGAGAAGCTTGGAGTGTAATACCTACTGTTGTAACAATGGACACGACAAACGATTTCAAATCGGAATGAGGCTGATAGCACTTCCCATAGCTCTATGTGAAATTCAACCATCCTCCTATAATAAAGTATGAAAATAACAATTCTCCTCCATAAAGAATACGGCAACCAAAGCCCTTTTACCTTGGTATAGCAACCATTCGAGAAGAAAAACTCTTGTTTTAGATCCTGTTCATAGAGAAGAGTTTAGGTGAATAGTTATAAATAGGAATCAAACACTGAAAATAATAAATAAATGAATAAATAAATACAAGAATTACACAAATCAGACAATGTTTTCAAATAATTTATTTTGAAAATTCATTGTCATTGATCAAAGAAATTCTTCGAATGGAATAAACAAATATAACTTAAAATGCAATTTATTTTAAGAACGCAATGAAAACCAGGATTAAGTCTTTGAATTACGGGAACTATCCATCGAAAAATCCATTTTTTTTTATTACCACCATAAATACTGGTAATACTTTAAACTGATTTTGAGCTGATTTAGAAATTAATCCTAATCATTTGTAATCAGAAAATGTATGGAATTCATGAGTTGATTGATAGAAGTACTATTGTAAAAAAAAAAAAAGAACACGATGTTTTTTTATTGTTTTGACTTTCTGTTTATTACCAAAATTCCTAGATAAAAAATTTCGAAGAAGGTTTATAACTATGATTTTTTTAGTAGGCTTTTTTAAGCGAGGATTTGGATTTTAATATCAAACAGCAAAAGATTGACTTAAACGAGACGAGTGGATACAACGTAAAAATCTAAATGAGAATTAAAGTCATTGCGTAAATCGAACCATTCACCAAAAGCTCAAATACTTTTGGAATTTGCAAAGATTAATCTGTTAAAAAATCCTGAGAGTAATCATGGGATATTTTCTAGAACAATGTGATATATAACACGGGCAACAAGACGGGTGGATTTATAGTGTGTTATATAATTCATGTAAGAGTTATTCTTTGGAGTACATAAGGTTGTATTAAACCCGGTGATTTAAGACTTCTTTAGCAAGACTCTGCGAAATTCGTTACAAATATATTACGAAATAAAGAAGAAATATATATTAAGCCAATCACTACGCAACGAACAAGATGTGACATAGAGTCAATTTCTAAGCGTAGTAAAGTTGCCTCGAATTTAGAATGTTCCTTCTCCTATACGGGTTGCATAATCACCGATTAAGAGCTTATTCTGCCATACTATTTACCAAGTGATTGATTTTTGCCTTCCTTTATGCGAAGTGAACAGTAACATCTTTGCAAAGGATTTGAATTTTAGTAGTTGTTGTCATTTCCAACGATTATATCCGTCAAGTTATGTGTGCCTATTGTAGAAGTAAGCATTGCCAGGATAACCATCAATATAATTCAAGTAGTTTCAGTCAATAGAAGAAGAAGAATGATAAATTCACATTTAAAAAGTCCAGCCTACTTATTTTACTTTTCTTTACACGTCTTTATTCAATCACGAGGGACACTGATATGCCATCTTCAAAATGCCACAAATATATATTCTATTTTTCTTTTGTCACATTGCTGAAAATATTATTTGTATATTTTTAATTTAATTATGTTAGGTCAGGTGTATATAGTCTGGTGGAGCAGAAGTAATAGAACAGTGAAGATTATTATGCTGCTATAGATTTGCTTCTTGTTTTATAACAGATTTTATGTTTCACTTTTTGCAGAAAATTATGCACAGTTATATCCGTTGACTTTTGGCTTAGGATGCTACAGGAAGAAACACAGATGCAAATAAAGTGACAAAGAATGAAAAGTTCAAAGACTTATTCACTCATTTCTGATTAGCCATGGAGAAAAGTCAGCAAATACAGAAGGAATGGCAACTTTCTTATTTGTTGCTAACTTAAAAGGCTACTAGTAGAAGTAGCTGTATCTGCTGGGTAAGAAAGGAAGAGTTAAATTACAGCTCATAATAATGACATTAAAATTGCGTTGATTGATAGATTGATTGAAAGATTTTATTGAAATCTAAACACCTTTATGTTTATTTTATGCCGACAAGTGAAGGAATCACATCTATTGTACTCGATTTATAACATTTTTGTATAGTCGTTTCTAATGAGAAAGTTTTTCACGCTATCCTATACAGATCTATTTGATCACTTGATGAAATATCAACAGGTACTTCTACTCTGACTCAAAGTGGACCGAAAATTAATAGTAAGAAAGAATACTTCACTCTCTTCAGAGCATCAAAACTGGAGGCATGCTATCAGATGCAGTATAATGCCATACTCAGGACATCCTTTTCTTTGTGCAGTTTTACCACTCTTCATGAAATATACTCAGCGTATTCTGAGCGTTGCTGTCGGGTAAAGAAAGAGCCGCTGGAAAATGCTATATCTTTCTGTATGCCAACAATTTTTTTTTTCAAAATTAGTTATTTTATTTTAAATTATCCCTTAATAATCAAATTGGTAACGATTCAAGAAGAAAAATCTTATTGCTATCATTCTTTTTCCCGTTCAAGTTACGAGAAGCTACATGACTTTCTATTGCATCCATTTTTCAAGACTCAAGGACAATGCCAGTGGAACATTGATACTTTTTAAAGGAATACAAAAAAACTCAGTATTGGCGATTTTCTCCTCAATCATCTTTATGAAAAATTAATGAATGCCGAGTAATCTAAGGAAAATATATCAAATGAAAAGCAAATTAATAAACTAAATAAAAAAAAGGAAAGCAAAACAACAGAATTCAATTTCTCATATCAAAAAATCAGAAATATTATAGGGAAAATTGATAAATCAGGGCTTTTCATTATTATTGCTCTTAAAGTAGTTCACAGTTGTCTAAACTAATATATAACGTTAATAATTCATTAAAATTAGCAACTTTAGATGAACAAAAAAAAACAACAACATATAAATTAGTTAAAATTACCTCTTTGAATTTATTTGCTTCCTTTGCTCACATAACTTCCTGTACTTTTTATCATGTTTTCGATCACCCTTAAATTAGAGTATATTGGTAGGATCATAAGTATGCAAAAATTATGCTGAGACGATTGTCTGAAATATATATATATATATATATATATATATATATATATATATATATATATATATATATACTGATTCTTGGTATATCATTAAAAAAGAGATAATTCGATTCGAAAATATTTGTGGGAAAAGACGTAGTCTTACCGAAAAAAGCTTTGATATATTTCTATATTACCGTAGTGGTCTTTTAGAATTTGATGCACCGATTTCTTGAGTTTGTCTCGTAAATTCCTGTTCTCTGTACTTGGAATTGATTTTGAGGAGTAAATGACATAAGTGGCACTTTGACGCAGGGTATTTCCTTCTTATTGTTACCAATCAGATATGAACGTCACAAGTTTAGCTCGAATCACAGTCTTCTAGACTACATCCTGTGTCCTTAAAGTTCCGTCCTAGATACGTTCTACTTGGTCGTCCAGCACTTTTTCGTCGGTGTGCAGGGGTCTATTGGAGAACGTCGCTTATGAATGTTTCCTTACTTCTTCAACAGTGTCTAGCATGTTTGTTCGTCTTATTTCAATGTTTTGGTGGTGGAAGATATGTAGTCGTACAGCTGCTATTTTGCGGGAAGTTGCTTCCAGGATTTGGTCGATATTGTTCGAGGCATTTTGGTGCAATTGCTGCCAAGCTATTTTCTCTATTCGCTTTGACAACGTCCACGTGGTGTATACATACAGTAGAAATGGCACGACATCTGCTTGGAAAAAATTACGTTTTATTCCAAGGGATAAGTCTGATTTCCATATGATTGATAAACTATCGATAGCTGTCCTTGCCATTGCTATTCGTATATTGACATCATTTTCAGTAGATGAGACGCTGCTTTAAATGTAGGTGAACTTCTCAAAGAGTTTCAGAGAACCACCATTTAGTCTGCAGTTGTCTCCTTTTAATTAAAACACTTTCAGTCCGTTTTGTCAGCATTCACATGGAGGTTGATGCCATGTGCAGCTTGCTCCAGGAGGTACTCGGTGTGGGTTGGTATATTAACCAGAAGCCTCATATCATTTTCGTTGTCTGCATTCGTTAGAGTTTGTGCGGGCTATTGTCTGCTTTTTGCTTTTTTTCTGTAAATTAATTTTCTTTCATTAGACCTATATAAATTTTGAGAAGAAAAAGTACCAAACGTTAATCCTGGAACTCAAATTTCACGCTTGACTCTTAGTAAGATAGTACAATAAAGTGAAGGTAATCGTTTTTACTTCTTAGTTTATTTTCTTTCCTCTTTAGAGTTAAAAATGATTGGCAACAAACTCAATTTAGCCAATAGCCAAATATGTTTCACTGTTATTTAGTTTTAGAAGTTTATCATCTGACCCTCACTAGGTTTCCGCTGGACTTATTTTGGAGTAAAGATTTTTCTGGAAAAAATGAATGATATTAAAAAAAACAATTTGTTCCCAAGTCCTTGCTCTTTTTTCAATGATAACAATATTGTATCCTAGTCAATTTTTTCCCATTTTTTGATAGGCCACGTTTTATATTAGCACTTTTCATCGAAAAACTCAGTTTTACGCCTAGAATTACAAAAAAAAATTATTTGCTATCTACAAACCTGTTCATTACATCTAAGTTATGTTTTCTGGTAATTAATCGTGTATACTTTATACAGAAAGGTAAATCATTATTTTCATTTTTTTTATAGAGTTTTGTCTTTCGGAGATATATTATTTTAAATTAAACTTAAGAAACATTCTTTCTTTTATTGTATGTAGGAATAACCAATGAATCCCTGTCTCTGTTTCCATTTTCTTTTAGAATGATTGATGATACATTTCTCATTATAAAACGACCCTTTCGTTTGTTTCATATCCTATTTTTGCCTTGATCCTTAATTTACATTTGTTGGAAATCTTTTTCGTTTGACGATTTTTCTTAAAGTAGTTTTGATAAGCTAATACTTGTTAAATAAAGATGAATAAAAAAACATATTCTAAATGCAGGCGATGAATATTTGTTACGAGTAGTTATAATTACTCTTAAAATTATAGGCTAAGAATTTATTAAAGAAACGCACTGAAATTTTGGGAGACTTTATATCATGGCAAGATCAATGAGGTTGTCTTACATAGAGGGTTTTATATGTTCCCTACTATTTAGTCTGTTTGAGTTTAGATTTTTACTTCGTCTACATTGGATGACAGTTCAAGGCTAAGGAGGTCTGACTGCCTTACTTTTTACCCACAACATTATGAAGAAATTATGGATTTATGCCTTTCTTGAGGGAATTAGCGCAAAGAGAACGGAAACAGAATCCCCCAGGATTTAAACTTGAGTCGGAGATTCAATACCCTGCATTCCAAAAACGTTGTGCTCTCTGTCAGAATCAGTGGTTTCTGAAAAGCAATGGATTCATAAATTCATGTTTTCCAAATTGTTTAAGTTTGGAATATAATGTAATAAATTCTTTTCTAAGAAAAAGAATCAGCCTGATACCAACTTGGTCTGAGCTGAAGATAATGAAATGGGTTTGGATCAGACAGACACTGACAAAGACCCATGGCTGAATAAAGAAGCAAACCATCTCTTGGAATAAGCAAGGGAAAAGACAAGGAAGCTTTGGTTTACATGAACTAGAAGAATGCTGCAAAACGTTAAACATTGTGAAGATTGATTCAAAATTAGAAAGCCACTTTTATGACAAATCGAAACGGAAAGATCTTGTTACAGGATATTGCTTCTGTTTTGTTAAAAGTATAGAAAGAGGTATCTTAATTATATAAGTTACGTTTTAATCATTAAAATTCTCTGACAATCTAATTTATTTAGAGTCGGCATTCACATACACACATTCTTTCTCTCTCTCTCTCTCTCTCTCCTTCTCTATCTCTCTCTCTATCTCTCTCGCTCTCTCTCTCTCTCTCTCTCTCTCACACACACACACACACACATATATATATATATATATATATATTGGGATAATACGAAAATGAAAAAAAGAGAAATGCAGATAGGAAACTGTTGCAGTAATAAAAGGGGGTTTTGTGCTATTAGAGCACAGAATGTATAAAAGTTTTAAAATATTATAATCATGTACTCTACTAACCCGTTACTCGAAGTTTCACAATAAAACAGAAAACTCCTGCAAGAGTTGTATGCGGAGCAAGGACTTACATCAGCTCTGAGCGACGGACGATAGTAACTGATTATGTGATTGAATATTTCGTCTCTAGCACCACATAATCTTAATCTGCTGTTTTGTTGAGTCTTATCTATTCTGGCTTTGGTTTGATTAGTCCCTCTGGTGATATTTTGTGCTGTTGTTAGAAGAGGTTTAGTTTCTCTTTCATGATTTCTCTTTTTTAGCCCCGTCCACGTTTTCTCGTGAGAGATGCAGTTTGTTAGTTGCTTAAAATATTTATGTTATTGTTTTTCTTCCCATTTTTATTATCTGGTTATTTCCGTCCTGTTGATCAATTTTTTGTCAGTATTGTTTCTGATGGTGGCTATCAAACTTTCTCCGCATTTTTCTACGTAGTCTTAAAGTCGTTGTTTCAATAATGACCTTAATGTTGGCAAGTGATCTTTCTCCTCTTTTTCCATACACACATAGTCTGTCGACGACATCCCTGGGATGTAAAACCTTAAGCATTGTCATTAGTTTTCTTACTCTATGGTAGATTTGTTTTAGTTATTCTCTCTCCCACTATAATTATATACCCTAAGCATCTACGAAGGGGACAACCCAGGTATTTATTACCTTTATGAGGTTTCTCTTTTATAGTTTGCTTTCGAGTGACTTTGTCATTATCCTAAGATACTCTTTTTAATTTCTTTTTTGTTTCATATCCTCTATTTTGATGGTGTCAGCTTTCAATATCCCCAAGTTTCCTTTTCTCCGAGCATTCTGAATTTTTCTTGATTTGGCATTTCCATTCATTGCGTCATGTGTTGTTTCCCGCTTTTTATTACTAGCATGGCGCATATTTGAAGCCACATTCTAATCCTACGCCAAGAATGTATATTCACACTGCCTGAGCTTGGGATTTCAGTTCTTTTTCGTTTTTAGTAAACAGTTCGATGTCGTCCATGTTCATCAGTTGACTGTTCTTCTCTTGCGATTCACTGAGTTTTTATCCACTCGTGCATTTCCTGAGAATGCGATTGAATGGCATCATCAGTATTACAAATTGTAATGGTGATAACACATTTCCCTGGAATATACCGCTAAGGATCTTTACCTCAGCTAAGCTTTTCCCTCCTTTTGTCTATTCCTCTCTCCAGATTTTCGTGGTTTTCTCGATAAACTGTGTGATTTCGACGGGTATATTGTACATTTTGATTGGGGACCGTATTGTAAGCATATTTGTCATAGCTAGATTTTTTCGTCTCGTTTTACTCTCTTTGGCGGGATGGGGTTCAATATATAGCTGTTCTCCCTCTGGTCAACCTGAGACATCGTTTCTATTCCTCGCGGGAGAGTCTGCAGCTTATCAATGAGTAGTAAATTCCCTCCCTAATTTGTGTCGTTAGTATTTTCCACATAAATGCTAGGCACGTTATGACTCTATAATTGTTTTGGGAAGTTCCTTTGAGCGGGTATTTCCGGATCCAGGTGGTCTTTCCATTGTTTATCCATTCGGGTATCTCAGTTTCTTCATGAATTTATTCATTTCAGTCGCTAGTCTGTCGTAGATAGAGGTGAATTTTTTAACCTGAAATTTGTGAATACCCTACAGACCTGAGGTTTTACAATTTGGTATTTTTTTTAGTGTTTTTTAGGGCATTCATATCTATTTAAACCTTAGGGCCTTCTTCGAGTATTTTGAACTCGATTTACATGTTGTTTATTCATTTGGATTTTTTATTATAATTTTTCCCTTCCCGAATTTTACTTCAATATTTCTTGCATTATTATTATTATTATTATTATTATTATTATTATTATTATTATTATTATTATTTACTACAAGCGGACACGCTAGCTCCATACCTCTTTATCATTTGTCTAGACTACGTACTTAGAACATCAATTGACAAAATCAGAGAGAACGGCTTCGAGCTGACAAAGAAAAGAAGCAGAAGGTACCCCGCAAAAACAATTACCGACGCCGACTACGCCGATGACATAGCGATACTGGCAAATAAACCGAACCAAGCCGAAACACTATTGCATAGTTTGGAACGAGCAGCCGCAGGCATAGGCCTCTATGTCAATGCACACAAAACGGAATATATGTGCTATAACCAAACGGGTGACATCTCCATTCTAGACGGAATCCCTCTTAAACTAATAGACAAATTCACTTACCTAGGAAGCAACGTAGAATCAACCGAAAAAGGACATCGACACGAGGTTAACGAAAGTATGTACAGCTATCAATAGGCTATCGATTATATGGAAATCAGACCTAACCGATAAAATGAAACGCAGTTTCTTCCAGGCAGCGGTCGCATCGATACTGCTATATGGATGCACAACATGGACTCTAACAAAACGGCTGGAGAAGAAGCTAGACCGTAATTACACAAGAATGATGCGAGCAATCTTGAACAAGTCCTGGTGGCAACACCCCAAAAAACACCAACTGTACGGCCACCTGCCTCCTATCACGAAAACTATTCAAGTTAGACGAACCAGATATGCAGGATACTGCTGGAGAAGCAGGGACGAACTCATAAGTGATGTAATCTTATGAACCCCCACACATGCTCGTGCAAAAGCAGGACGACCAGCACGAACATACATTCAGCAACTATGTAAGGATACGGGATGTTGTCCAGAAGACCTGCCTGAGGCGATGAACGATAGGGAAAAGTGGCGAGTGAGGGTCAGGGATATCCGTGCTACCAGCACGACGCGATGATGATTATTATTCTTATTATTCACTCATTAGAGCTTTTCACATCAGCGATAGCCGATGGTTTTTCACTGAAGTCTGAGTGACAACAAGTCTCCTCAAATCTCCAGGACTCTTCTTAGTATTCTGGCAATTCTCAACAATGCTGACGTTTTGATGGTCTCCACTCGTCCGCCAACCTCCAAGTCCTCTAGTCCCTTTAGTAATCCCTTAGTTACTGTTCAAAACACACCAATTACAATTGGTATAATTGTCACTTGCATGTTCCAAAGTTTTTTTTAGTTCCCTAGCAAGGTCGAGGTACTTATCCTTCTTTTCACATTCTTTCAATTTTATTATGGTGTCTGCCGGGACAGCAAAGTCGATTATTTTGCAAGTTCTCTTTCTTCTTTTTTTTTTTTATTATTCAGTCTGGTCTCCCTGCCGGGATTAGGTGATCCGTTTGTATATCAAAGTCCTATAGGAGTTTATGCTTATGCTTTATTATTATTATTATTATTATTATTATTATTATTATTATTATTATTATTTACTTCTTGAGTTTTTCCCATCAAATTTTAGCTAATGGTTTTTTCCCTGGAGTTTGAGTGACAGCAAGTTTCCTTAAGTCTCCATGACTCTTCTCAGTATGCTGACTGTTCTCAATACTGCAGTAGTTTGGATGGTCTCTTCTCGTCGTCCAACTTACAAGTCCTCCAGTCCTTTTAATAATCCTTTAGTTACTGCACCAAAAGCAGCAATCAGGATCGGTATAATTGTCACCTTCATGTTCCATTGATTTTTCAATTTCCTAGCCAGGTCAGGGCACTTATCCTCCTTTTCACATTCTTACTATTATCATTATTATTATTATTATAATAATCATTACTGGCATTTTCTATCATTAATACTGGCCCGTTTTGCCGAAAAAAGTTATCTTCTAGTTTCACTTGAAGTACATCTGGAAGCGCCATGTATAACCATGCAAGCTCCTTTGCTTGTAAAAAAATCAAGAAATTAGCAGTCTTTTATATTGGCAATTACCCCGTACACACATATAATTTTTAAAAACTGCTGTAGACACACATACATCATCTCGTAATTGACACGATGTTTCTGTAGGTTGATGGCAAAAGATATGTGTAAAACGAGCATTCAAAAGGGTTCAGCAATGTGATCTCGTATGGTCAACAACTCCGGCTATGGACTCTACGACCAATGTTTCAAATATGTTCGGGCTGTAGATTGACAGAGTCCTAGATCGAGTTCTGCTTCCGATGAGTTCACTTCAAACTGAAGTGTGAGTTACTCCTTACTTTAAACCATTAAAATCCTTTGTAAATCACTTTCTTCTAGGATAGAAGACTTATAGCTATTTTATTCCTGTCTCTAATCCCGTATACTGAACCCCTAGAGTTTTCTTTTATTATTTTTTTTAATGTTCTATCCTTTATACATTTCCAACAATTTCCACGACCTCAGAAACAGAAGTGAAAGAATAAAGCAACAGTGGTCCATATATTTGAGAAGATTAGCGTCCTTTTTTTCTTTGCTTTTGTTTCTTCAACTCTCTCGAGGAAAAAAATCATCATCAACATAGCAGTTGTCGGTGACTATGTTTTGGTAGATTTCTTTCTTTCACATTCAAATGCGTTGAGATAACATCAGGTTGAAATAAAGAAAAGTTACTCTTGTATTTAACTCACAAAACATACGCTAAACTAGTATTTTAAACATTAAACTGATGTTTCAAGTTCAATTTTACATAAAACATAAGGTATTCTGAGTGTTGTTATGACTTACTTGTTGTACTGTGACATAGTAATAAGCCAGTTCAAACTCCAGTGGTACCATTACGTTCATATTCGAACAGTTACTCATGGGAAAATCATGAACCCGTCTATCCCTCCAAAGCTGCGTCTTAATTAGTTCCACTAGTGCTCACCTACAAGGATGAATTTGGCAAGAAATAACCAATGAATATTGATATGCCTCTAAACAAAGGAATAAACCAACAACATTACTAGATTGACAATTAGGTATTGTGGAACTTACGTTAAATGGTGTAATTTCTGTTTTTTCATTAGCAGATAATTGAAAATCCTTAAGGAAATTCCAAACTATACTTTCAACGATGTTTGGTACATTTCAATATATATTAATCCATTTTTAAATCCTTAGCCTGACTCAATATGAATTCAGACGTGGAAAAGCGTCAATAGATACGATACTCATATTGAGTCAGATAATAGAAAAAAGCGAATGTAAAGAAATACACTTTACATTTTCATTCTATCAATTTTATATTAGCCTTCAACAAGGTGTGCTGTAACGCCCCTAAGGCAACATTGGAAACAATTGATAATAGTCTAATAATTGTTGAAATAATTGGGTTCACGTGCAATAAGAAGTGAATATACATCTCCGATAAGTACCATCACTATAAACTAGTTCAACGTGAACACTAGTGTTCAACACAATGTGTATTTTATTTCATGCTTTAGAATATTTTCTTG
The DNA here is from genome assembly GCA_963585895.1 of Sepioteuthis lessoniana. NCBI lineage: Eukaryota > Metazoa > Mollusca > Cephalopoda > Myopsida > Loliginidae > Sepioteuthis > Sepioteuthis lessoniana. The sequence goes on from CAUZXS010003730.1 coordinate 20,115, forward strand.
ATGTAGCTATAAATGAGTAATTCAAAAGGCAACAAAATATTAACTAAGACAAAAAATTATCATCAAGACATATGCTGAATAGATGTAATTACTCCCATCTTGGCAATATTTGAGATGAATCCGTTTAATAAGGAACTGGAAAAGTGACCGCTTCAAATGTAGTATAAAATATTGTCATTGTGGATAAGGATAAAATATGAATGAAAAAGGGTATAGCAAAACGATTCAAAATGTCCCCATCTATAGAATCAGTTACCAGGTTATGGATTTGATTTAAGAAGAAGAAATAAAATCTGTCCAGCTTTCGGTAGACTTACAAAAAAATATCGAGCAGAAATTTGTCAAAAGCAAACAATTTTGAACTTGACTCACCGTAATCATTTCCGACTACAGTAACAATTATCCCACGGGTAGATACATACACCCCCATATATATATATATATATATAATCGATAGAGGGCTATTTCTTATATATTTAGTGCATGTGTTTTTTTATATCAAATTGGCAGTAAGATAAAAACGCACCATTTCAACGTTGAATACAATACAATCTAAACCTACCACAAATTCATATTAAAATTAATATGAAGGAATCAGTTTCATTCCTATCAATACAATTTTCGTCCTACTCAGATATTGTTAGAGCACTGATTGCAACCGAAGCCATACAAACTATATTGCTAATATTGCAAAGGAAAACAATAATATCAAGTTAAAAGGGAACATTAATTATAATGATATCACTTGAGAACCTGTTAAGAAAAAATCTCATAATTTTAATGCTGGGCATAAAGAATTTCCTTGTTGAGAATTTACAATCGAAGATTTTAGAATGTTCTTTTATGTTTTTTTTCTAATATTAGTGCTGAGATTTATTGCATAGCATGTTATATCGGCTCTTTTACTTTCGTTTATTTTATAAAACAAAAAGAACAAAAAAAAAGCATAAAGATTGCAGCTAATTCCACAAATCCCATCGAATGCATTTGATTAGTTCTAGTTGAACGTATTGCCTGCAACAAATATGGCCGAAGAGTGAGATATTTGAAAGCATCACTAAGAAAATAAAAAAAAGAATGAAAGAAGGAAAGAAATGAAAATATTAAAAGGTATTTTTGACCAAACTAATCAAAAACTTTACTTGATCTTCAAGCTCAAAGAAAACATTAGCAAATAGCCAGTTGTCAAAAAGCATGTATCACTCTATTGGGCGTACAACGTTCGTCTGAAATGTTCATAGGTTCACTTAGATAATTTCGTGTAAAGTGACCAAATGAAGTTATGTTTATTATTATGTTCCTTGTTTTCCACAGACTTCGTCTATCAGTGTTGCAATGATTTCATTCAATTTAACAAAAATTCAGCAGATATGACGTAATCAAATGAACTTTTCTGCCAATGTACTTCTCAGCCCACCCACGTAAGTTAAACTAGTTTTTTTTTTCAAACAATTCCTGGTCAAATGTTATTTTATAATTTTTTATTTTCTCCTGTATCGCCAGAATTTACCTACATAATCTTAATCTTCCTTCTTATATCTTCTATACAATTACCAATTATTACTTATTATCGTAAAAATGTCTCTTTTGCAATATCCAAAACCAATTACTTATATTGTAAATGGAACTATATCTGGATCACGTATAAATCGTCATATGAATCCTCACATTAATCGTCATATCAATATTTTTTGAGAACTACATATTCTTATTCTGCCATTGGAAAATTTTGAATTACTGAAATTCACTTCTGCACAGCAATAGAATTTATTTCAGACATATAGGTGATCATATCTTTTTTCGGAAGAATTAATAAATATTTCTTTTAAATTAAACTTACTTACTTTGGTTTTCCAATGGTACAAATGTATGAACATTTAGTCGCTTTTTTGCTTAATCTAATGAATTCAGAATTATAATTTCATTGTATAACTCATTGTGATATGTCATTGAATATTTCTGTCTCAACATGGAATCAATTAATTAAACAATTTTGATGTCATAAATTTCCTTCAGTAAAACTGTTGAAAATTCCATTTTAATTATATAGTCAAATAATAATCATTGGTTACCGGACATTGGCTTAGGGGTTAGAGTGTTCGCCAATGGGCCGGGAGACCTGGGTTCAATCCCAGGTCGAGTCATACCAAAGACTCAAAAAATGGTACTTGATGCCTCCTTGCTTAACACTCAGCATTATAAGGTACGGATCAAGGGTAAAGTAGAGCAATCCAGGGAAGGAGTAGCGCCCTACCCTACACATTGGTGTAGTAGCTATCGAAAAGGGAGCCTTTGGATTACCCTCGACTATGGTCGCTAACTTTACTTACTTACTACAGAAGAAAATATCTTACATGAGGAGTATTTTCAACATTTCAATTCTCCTGACCTGGATTGCCCAATAAGACACGTGAACGAAGAACCAATTATCTTTCTTGTTTTTTCTTGCTCTGGTGATTTTAGGAGAATGATTCATTTTATATAGTTTCCTCCTTAATGTTGTATTCTGATATTTCATTTTTTTAAATTCCAGACGCATTTAATATGCGAGAGAAATAATTTTGGAATTGATATTATAGTAGTTGCGAAAGTAGGTGAAACAGTTCATACATTGTGGATTCATGAATCAGCTTAAAAGAAGTAAAGAATATTTATACTATATGGAAAGAAAGGCTTACATTTTGGGATATGACAATCATGATTTAGCCACTTTTAGTCGGTGATGATTACCCAGGTATCTTCTCTTCGTTCTAAAAATCCCGATTCAATAATCAAACTCTCCTATCCTTAACGGAAAAAAATCGTAAACTTACAGCAAGAGAAACTGCAAATCAGTCATATAAAACCAGTACACTTATAACAGTTCTCTGCTATAAAATCTATAAGTTATCAAACTATACCAAGTGGTTTCCATATAATTTGATCCCTTCTTGAATTAATTAGGGGGTCGCTATCACCTAGTCAAAAACAAGATTCACTGCAAGGACCTTTCTGGAGAATATCCTTACCATTAATGAAAGTAAAAGCTGACGAGGTCGTCAGCATTCTGTACCATTCATCCTTCAATAGGCTAAGGATATCAAGGTGTCGGGGAGGGAACCACGCCTTGCCCAACTTTACCCTTGATAGGTACCTTATAATGCTAAGTGTTAGGCAATGCGGCATCAAGTACCATTTTTTGAGTTTTTGGTATGACTCAATATGGGATTGTACCTCGGTCTCCTGGATCATTGGTGAACACGCTACTCATTGGTCCAATGGCCAAGTTTTATATATATATATATATATATATATATATATATATATATACATATCTTCAAGAAAAAATAAAATTCGGTCACTTTAGGATTATAAATTTATGTCCGCCCTGCTAAGACCATTGACATGAATCAATAACCCGCAAAGGACATTTACAGGACTTGTTCAGATCCAACATGGACCTAATGAATACAGCCAGAACGGGGTGTTCAAGGGAAGGAAGGGAAGGAGTCTCCTCCTATTTAAGATTGCTGCCGGTTTTCTGTCGTTTCCGGTTGGGACCAGAACAACTGAAGAGGTACTTTGAAATGAAATTTAGATTATTGTACAAAGTAAATTAATACTTACGTCTAATTATTTTGTTATCGGATTGTCACGGCAAAGATACGTCTGGGACTTCGCAGAAATGCGATACAAACAGCCGAAACCGCACACTGTGACTGGTCTCTGGTTTACAATAGAGATATTTGCGATAAATACACGATAAGACAAAGAAACAAATTCGATGCACTTTAGGAGATAACAGAGATACTATCACTGTCAATACTCCTATGGAAAGTGGCAGCAGAATGCATATCAACCAAACTAAGAGTAAAACATTATTTTCCTTAAGAGACTTTAGCAGTTAAGAAAAATACGTGACAACGCGAAGACCTCATCCCTATGTGATAGGAGAAGTCCAACTAACGCAAACGTTGAGAAACTTAAGAAGCACACAGAGAACAACCTAACAAATTCCTAAAAGAACAAACAGAATACATTCAAGAACTGATCAATAAGGTTATAGATTCTATTAAAGAGAGACAATCAAGGATAGCATGGGAGACAATAAATGAAATTGGTTGTGGGAAGACATCCACGGGAGCTAAACTAAAAGCAATATATATATATATATATATATATATATATATATATATATATATATATATATATATATATATATATATATATCCTTGCTTATTACTCATTTTGCCGGAAATATGTCGGAAATTGTAATGTGTGGCATCAAAGTTAGTACCAGTCTTTTTCAATTTACCGCCTCTTGAAATAATGAAATGAATCGTTTAACAGCTATTATTCAGAATTTTAAAACATTCAGAAAGATTTTGCGGTTCTTGTTGTGGTTCCTGTTTTTATTCGTAATAGTAATTGTAGAGTTAGTAGAAGTAATTGTATAACTTTAAGTATATTCAAATGCATCAGAAATCCGGCTTTGTTTGGGCAAGGTTTTTTCTGTGGAGATAACGTTATTCCTCTCAGAATATAAACTGGTGTTTATATTTTTACATCGAGCAGCTGCAGTTATGTTTTCACATCTTTCTGTTAATATTAAATTTAGTCATGTTGTTCAGTATATTTTGTTCAGTGTTATGCTCCACATTTTGAATACTATTCATGGGGTTTAAAGAGAACTATTTTGTGAAAATGGTGTTGCATGCGTAGGAAAAGAACCATGAATTCAGAGAAGTTGTATTTATACGATAACTCTAGCATTCGTCTGAAAAAGCAAACATAGTTTATGAGTCTGTAGTTATCATATGGAGCGTATTGCGCACACGATAGTATCTTTTGAAAGTTTCACATCAACGGTTTCTTTATAATTTCGTTGAGAAGTTTTGCGTAAAATCTACATTATTATTATTATTATCAATGCTAAGAGCTCAAAAGAAGTTAGGTCAAAAATTGTTTCAAAAAGAAATGACATATTCTCTCTTAGAATACACATTCTTCCGAATTGCACTAGTTTTACGAGAATATTGTCTGCAATGAAAAGAAGCTAGAGTGTTTGAAAGCTTTATAACATCTCCTGATTAACTTCAGTAATTACCTATGAGATGTATTTAGCCGACTACATTGATCTCTTTTGTTTTCTTTATTTAATAGCATATGGTGAATTATTTAATGCCCAGGAAATGCTTCGGGGATTCTGCTGGTATAATCGTTCAAGCGGTTGACTTCAGAATCTTAGTAAGCGAGTTCAAACTCCAGCTACCCAATTACGTTCACTTTCGGAAAAATACACATGAAAAAGGTATGAATCCACTTATCTTCCGAGCTATTGGGTTAAATAATACCACTTACCTTTTTTTTTCAAGAAGAATGGATTTGGCATTAGATAAACCAAGAAGGCTGATGTGCCATTGATAAAACAGATACAAAACTATTTTTGTTCCCAATTGAGTCTTGGTATGGTTTGCTCCCAATTAACAGTTTTCACGTTATGCTATCTAACGCTAAGGATTCTATTTGATATTCATCATTTGTTTGCTTACTGTGGTTTCTCTGAATTGTCCATGCAAATTATTTTATTGCACACAGTTAGATCGTTTCATTATTGTTATTTAGCAATAATTCTATTCCCCACTATTCCTTCAATTGCACCCATTTAAATATTTCCTAGAATTTCTATGTAATAGAAATAATTCCTTTTTTGCACACAGTTAAGCGGTTTCAAACATTGCTATTCAACATTAATAATCCTATTCAACTTGACTCATTCGTTAAGATAGTTAAATGCTTCAAAGTATTTCTACGTAATATTCGCCATTCAGTTTAAGATCAGTCATTTTTTCGCAAAGGTGCAATGGTCAAACACTTTATTTAACTAATAGATTGGATTCTAACATGAACTATTACTTCGGTTCATGATTGACCAAGGAGGAATGGCAATAAAAAGCTACTCTACATTCCCAGAACTCCAGAATCTTAACTTTACCATCAAATGGTTTAGTGTCATTTCTAGGACACTTATGGAAGTGTCTTACCACTCTGTAGAGATGTGGTCAGCGTGTACTCGAGTCCCAAAATTTGGTCATAGTTGGTTGGTTGTTTGGGTTTCATGGCATATCAACATTTGTAGGTTATCTAATTCCAAATTGATTTTTATACAAATAATCAGTTCTATTTCAAACAATTTAGTTTATCATGAGTACAGCGTTTAATTGTCAAAAACATTTCTATTTCTAGGTATTCAGTTTAGTTCTTATTCAACCAACTCAGTTTAGTATAAAAATTGGTTTTGTTTACACACAGTGAAATACCAAAACTTCTATTTTAAACCATTCAGCTTAGCATTAGTATGCAGTTTAAATGTAAGTACACATTTTAATTGCCAAAAACATTTCAATTTCAAGGTATTCAGTTTGGTCAAATAGTATTAATTAGAACAATTCAGTTTAGCATGAGTACACAGTTTAATTGTCAAAACCACTTTTATTTCAAGCTATTCAGTTCAGTAAAACAGTTCTAAATCAACCAATTCAATCTAGTATAAGTAAAGATTCTGCTTACACTCAGGTAAATGTCAAAACAGTTCAATTTAAAACCATTCAGTTTAGCATAAGTCCGCAGTTTAAATGTAAGTACACAGTTTAAATATCAAAAACATTTCTATTACAAACTATTCGGTTTCGTCAAACAATACTTATTTAAACAATTCTGATTATCATTAGAACAGAGTTTAGTTCTACTTAACCCATAGATTTCACTCTATCAGGTACTATCACAGCGACCCAGAAGAAACATGGGAGCGATGGCAATGAAGGGGTGCGCCGCTTTCCCCGAAGATCCAGCACCACTGGCACCTCTTCATGAGATTGCTTATTCACAACGTTTATCTCAGGAGTTTTATCTCTCCGCAGAGATGCAGTCGTAGATGCTACAGCGCCAGCCGACACCGGAAAAATGGTCACGGTGTTATTGATTATATATATATATATATATATATATGCGGAAATGGCTGTTTTCATTGGAAATGGACATGATATGCAAGTCCATATCCGTGACAAAACTTTTTGCATTTCACATACCACTAATAACTTTGGGATATGTATACATCCAAATACCATTACCTCATCTATGAGTAAATATAATGGCAGGTTTGTTGCTTTATTATTAGAATGACAACAAGTCTAGAAGAAGGAAAAATTTTGAATTCAAATTTGCTAAATTCCATATAGTAATTGATATTGTATCATTTCCCCCGCATATATATATATTCTCATTTCATAGGAAAAGTAAAAGATTTTAGATTTACGCTTTCATGCTTCCCTTATATTAGCCACGTTCTTCATTTTAATTCACAATGCTTATTACTTCTATGGATTTATTAGGAAATTGATGGTTCCCCACTTGACAGGGACTCATTCGAGATGATTGTGAGAATAAATTATAGATGTATTATTTTATTGTTATCATTTTGTTTGCAAACTGCAATCAACTTGGAGACATTTTTCCCTAATCCGATCATAAAAAAGGAACGCATTATAAATAATCCTGATACTGAAATATTTTGCTAAAACACGAATTCCAATATCGATAGACTTTTCTGTCTGGACATTCCAATTATGCACGTTGATAGATTTGGCTAATATGATTTCCAGTGGTCAAATTTTTACGACTTTTTGTCGATCTCTTCGAGGGACACTGCAATGAAAATGGTGTTCATTCATATTCAGCGTGGCAATTGGATATTAATGAAAATGATAATATCCTTGTAAGATGTTGAACATCGCGGTAAAAAAGAAAAAAGAAAATGAAACAAAAATGATGTGTAGTGGGGGCGAAAAGAGTTTAATGTGTGAGAGTGAAAAGATGAATACAGAGATTGATGGAAAATGATAAGCAAACGAAGACAACATTAATGGATAGAAAATAGTGGACATAATACTTCTTTACGGAGAACACATCTATCTATCTATCTATCTATCTATCAAAACTTGTTCATGTCTATCAAAATATATTTGAATGCACGTGTATCTTTATTTAAAGAGGCAATATCACATTAAAATTCAATTACTACACCTTGTCAAATGCTATTTTATTATTTCATATACATATATATATATATATATATATATGTGTGTGTGTGTGTGTGTGTGTGTGTGTGTGTGTGTGTGTGTGTGTGTGTGTGTGTTTCTAATAGCCGGTCATTTATTAGCAAAATTTCAATGTGAACTTCCAGATCAATTTAGAATCGTTTCGTTAATTAACTTAACTGGGAAGGTGATTATGTTGAAAACTAAATTAGATGCAAAATGATGAATACCTTATTAAATTCTGCGTAGCACAATCAGTAAATTCGAAACAGCTAGTTTTAACCGACTTTAATTAAGTATATCATATTTTAAACAATAAAAATTTTCAAACGTTTTCTCATACGTTTATTGACAAGATTTTGCATCCCATTTGGTGTGTAATAATATTAAGACTTCAGTCTTTATCTATAAATCCAATAACAGTAACTAGATAATTGTAAATCTTGGTGATGAGTTAGTATAGGCTGTTTTGAGGATTAGGCAATACTCTGTTGTGAATATATTCGTGTTGTTTGTTTAAAGGTACATCAACACTCTTGGGTTATTTAATGCCAAAGATATCTTTAAGAAGTTAGGAGTTGTACTGTTTCATTCCTGGAGGGATAAGGTGTTGTATACCATAATGAAAGAATGAATGACTATATCTTTATAAAGATCTCTCTCTCTCTCTCTCTCTCTCTCTCTCTCTCTCTCTCTCTTTCTCTCTCTCTCTCTCTCTCTCTCTTTCTCAGTGTGTTTATGTGTGTATATGTGTGTGTTTGTGTCCGTTTATTTCCTGAAATCGTAGAAACTTTGTAAATATGAGAGAAAGAGACGGGGGAGACCAAGGACGCGGACACTGCATGGCGGAGAACTGCCCTTTCTTAACCTTTTTTGCGTTTCCATATTCAGGGCCCTAATGAGGTCTTCAATTGCTTCTTGGTCGGGGTACGCCAGGGTTCCACGGCCGCCACCCGTATGGACAGTCGCAGGCCATGACTGGGACTGACGATGACTCAGTTTTTCTGTATTACAGTCTGACATGGGTAACCATGTGTATATAATTTATCAACGACCAAACGTTCCAGTGGTTAACCCAGATGGCCCTTTTGCGGAAGTTAACACACATAAGCTCCCTACGCCAACGCATCGATGTCTTACAGTTTATACAGCTGGAACATCCTTTCCCAGATTTCCTATATAGTCAGCTCTGTCAACGATCAATATATACCATAAGATATTTTATACCGTTCCCAAAGGGTAGTAATCTGAAAGTAAACTTTCTAGCGTAATTGAATTCTCGGCAAGGTTAGCAACTATGCCACGAGGAATCACTCAGTGGTAAATGGAGAACTTTTTTTGGAACCTATCATTCTACACTGTAAAATCCAAATGCGATTATATATATATATATATATATATATATATATATACAAACTTATTTAAAAAATGGACAATTTTAATGTATAAAGTAAATAATTAAAATATTGAAATTAACTTAACTATGAAAATCTCATCGTTTATGCTAAAGTTCGTGGTCACGTATTTATGCCTTATTATTGGTCACTCGATTATTATATCTACGTCAGACTCATGGGACGTCGGGCAACAAAATCTGAATTGTTTATTTAGGTCGGTATCCAAAAGAATTTTTAACATGGCTCACAGAATATATATATATATATATATACGGAAATGAATCAGACGGCAAATAAAATAACCAAATAATAAAATCGATGTATTCAAAGGATGGTTTAATATAAAAATTAAATGTTTAAGGATGGTACGTAATTCAGCTATGAATAATATCAGCCTCTGGCTACCTTGTCATATATATATATATATATATATATGGAGAGAGAGAGAGAGGGAGAGGTGGCTCTTGTTCTATTATTCCTCTGGTGGGATTATCAGAAAAGGTAATGTCCAACGCTAGTTGACATATTTTAAGTTGATATTTTTCCCTTAATGTAGACGTTTTTGAAGGAAAAGAATATATTTCCGAAGGAAATTGAAAAAAATTGATTCCCGAAATTCGCCGACAAGAAAGAAATTTTAGAATGATGGTATATATATACATATATATATATATATATATATATATATATAAGATTTTTTTAAAATTTTAGTATATCGGTTGCTTGGAGCATACAATAAAACAACTATATCTGCGTCACATTCAGTAGAAATAGAAAAAAATAACAGGAAATATTAGTTAGTAATATTAAAACGTAAACTATGATAACGGTGAAAATGAACAATGACTTATAGTAGGATAAAATTTATTGTTAAAAAGCGTAAGCAATTTTTTTTCTAGACAGTTGGAGTGTTTTCTTCCATGACACAACACACATGTGACCTGAGTAAAAATAACAACCATCCTCAACTCAGGGACAGAGGTGAGAAACTCTCTGTTAGCAAACATTGTAGACTTTTTGTATGCGATCTTAACCGAAATATAAATGAAATGCTTTAACAACAATACTGAATGAACACTCTTCATTTAGAAATATAATAAACTATAATATCAATGTCATTGAAATGACACTATCTGAATAACTACATAGTCTAGAAAAATGAAACGAGAAAGTCTTTATGTTGGGCAGAGTATTATCTACTCAAAAGATAAATTCTATGTCGATATAATGAATGATACTTCCCGAACCCGCTCAAACCTTCCATCGGATACTGGTGGTTCTTTATATTCTTTTATCCAGCATAGAAAGCTTCCGTATTTTAACTTTGTGTGTTCTGATCAAATCATCATTCAAGTTGGTGCATTTTTAAGCGCAATCTATCGTAATTACATCCTGGACGGTCTTGTTTTACTGTGATTTAGCATACTCTAGAGCACAAAACACTTTTTTGGTTTTACAGTAAACGGTATTTCCTGCTATGATATGAACAAATCAAAACAAAAGATTAAATATAAAATGTGTGTTGTCAACACAGAAGGTTTTAAAATCTTATATTCTTGATATAATTCGTAGTATTGGGTTATATTTCGAAATGGTATATTCTAAACAGTATATATATATATATATATATTATATATATATATATATATATATATATATATATATATATATGCGTTTATGTGTGTGTATGTGTCTGTCTGTCAGGATTTTGAGGAAAGACATATATCATCTAACAAAAAATGGCAACCACACAATTATACTGGAAAGTGCATAGAAGTTTACAATATATATATATATATATATATATATATATATATATATATATATATATATATTGATAAAGTATGATGGGTAAATGATCAACTACTTAAATCCCCTATTTCAGGCACCTGCTTTCTTTCAGTCTTTGTCTAATGAGCAACAATCTAGAGTTAGTCACTGTCTGTGAGGAAAATATCACAGATGTCGTGGTGAATCCGAAAAGTTCAACTATGGTCCGCAGCACTGTTTTTATGAATCTGTCAAACGCTTTTCCCAGATCATGAAATATCTAGCGTAGGGTCGCTGATATTTCTGTCTTTATTTTCTTTTGATCATGTCACTGAGCTCCAAGGGTATTGACCAAAGTTTGCCCACTGAAATTTAGTGTTTCCTATCACTAAATCACTTTGTGTGTTTGTAGGGAACCAAATGCAATATAATATGGGCAGTGCTCAATATCTAGGATAGAGCCATTATATGATAAGAATTATATATATATATACTGCCATGAAATTTAGACTCCAAACGCGGGATATATATGTATATATATATATATATATATATATATATGGTATATGCCTGATGATTGTTGTTTTGTCAAAAAACTCAATGAAAACCAGGGTATCGCATTCTAAATTTCATGGATTATATATATATATATTTCAGCAGCTATGTGAGGATACAGGTTGTTGTCCTGAAGACCTACCTAGGGCGATGAACGATAGGGAGGAGTGGCGAGAGAGGGTCAGGGATATCCGTGCTGCCAGCACGATATGATGATGATGATGATATATATATATATATATATATATATATATATATATATATATACGCGTGTGTGTGTGTGGGTGTGGGTGTAAATTTCCGAGGCGTAGCAACTAATATGCTTCACTAAAACATCTTAGTATATTAGTTCAAGCTCTTGTCACAATATAACGTTCAAGTTTGAATAATACACTTGGGGAAAGTATAACACCATTATCCCCTCAAATATAGGTAGCATCTGCAGACTGTCCTAAAAAAGGATGGCTTTGGGTTTTAATATCTTTTCTATATGTCATTGAACAAAAAAATCGACCAATAGCATCAAGATAGATACTTACATTTTCAAACTTGTTTTTAACATTAGTCTACTAAACAAATACTTTAAAACAATCATGTCCTTTACACACCTTTTTGATGAAGCAATTGCCTCAAACGTCTGATGATCAAACAAATCTTGTGTAACCGGCAGTGACCTAAGAAACATGTTTTAATCACTGCTAAATTCAATCTGTATTTCTTTAATTTGATTTTTTTATAGACATATATGTTACACACACACACACACACTCACACGCGCGTGCGTGCGCGCAAAATTAATAAATAAAATAATGCTCTGTAACTTGTCTTCCTTTATACGATGATCATTCAATAAATAAGGGTAATTATTCTGAAAAGAGCATTATGGTTTTTTTAGATTTTTTTCTAATAATATGTATCAAATTAACAAGAGTATATACTTAACAAAAGAAAAAAGGAAATAAACCAACATACGGGACATGATTATATGCAATATTTAAGAGTCAGTTCAGTAGTTATATGCTACGGTAGAGTACCTTGCAGTTAGCCTTCAATGCAGAATCCCGAATATCAATAATTAAACTCCGCTGTATTAAAAAAAAAAACATCAGTCGTATTCATGTGGACAATATAGAGCCTAATCCATTTCAAATATATGTTTCTACTTTGAATAAAACAAAATAAAAAGATATCTCTGAAGATACAGAATTTGGATTGCAAATACTCTTACAAGCATAGCTTTACATGCGTTTATGTCTTCAAACACACACACACACACACACACACACACATATATATATATATATATATATATATATATATATATATATGTGTGTGTGTGTGTGTGTGTGTGTGTGTGTGTGTGTGTGTGTGTGTGTGCGTGCTGTCTTCCCTTGATGTGCTTAATTCCAGCAATAAATGCCTAAAATCTACATTGTTTGTTTTCCTTAATTTGTCTTCTTAAATAAATAGAGAACATTTGTAAGCATAACCATGGAGGAAACCATTCGTTTAATGAACGTGAATGTAATCCTGGTCGATGACGCCATTTATCAACATTGGCCTTCCGTTAAAAACAGCTACAACTGAGCAGATTTTATTTCTTCCTCTATTGTTTTGTTTATTTTCCCCTTTGTTTAAATTTTCTTTAATGTTTTGGCTTAGAGAACAGAAGGTCCATAATGGATTCCTGATAGAGCCCTGTTTACTCGAAATGTGATTCTGAGAACGTGACATATGGAAGATCTTAAGAGCTAGCTGGATGGCACCTTCATATAAGGAAACAAAACAGCCCGGATGCGTGCCTGAACAGAACCACCGAAGGGACTTACAATAGAGTTATTAACGTCCGACATTTGCAGGGGGCTTATGGGTGAGGGCCAGGGTTAATTCCTTCTGTCCGAGAACGTGTCGGACCCCTAGCCTTGGCGTGTCTTAATCGACAGGATAACCACCATTTTTGTTTTTATCCGCCTCCTCTTCCGTTCAGCACCAGCGTAAGAACTTCCGGGATATTTTGTTACTTTTTTCTTTCTGTCTTTTTCTCTTTTTAATTTTTTTTCTTTTCAACTTCTTTACATTTATGTATCATTTTACATGTTTTTTTTTATTACTTCTTCGATATAGATTATTGGTTGAAGAAAGTAGTTCAACGTATGCATACTGGAAGCACACACACACACACACACACACACACACACACACACACACACACACACACACACACACACACACTTGAAAACACACACACACACACACTTGAAAACACACACACACACACACACACACACACACATATATATATATATATATATATATATATATACACGTGCATGCATCCTTGATTCTGTCATATCTCTGAAAACTTCGGGTTGTACTTACCTACAGACACAGATCTATGGAACCGGGTCTTGTGTCTAATTATATATATAGATATATAAATATATATATATATATATATATATATATATATATATATATATATATATATATATATATATGTGTGTGTGTGTGTGTGTGTGTGTGTGTGTGTGTGTGTGTGTGTGTGTGTGTTTCTATGTATGCATTTGCGTATGTACATGAGTTATATAACTCTGTCTGAGATAAATTAGCGTCGTGAAAAGGCAGAATGACTGGAAAAGCTTAGAGCATCACTAAAGTTGATTAGATTTCTAGACATTTTACCATTCAATACGAAATATTTTTTACCAACGTCTTTAATTTTTCATACATTCTAACTGGATGCAATTACTGTGCATTATCTTTCTATTTATTTATTTATTCATTGCTATTTGCTGAATGCATTTCAGCAAAAGTGAGGTGTTCTTCCAAAGAAAATTTAAACTAACATACAGAAACTGAACATAAATATTATATTATTTGCCAAATAAAACTGTAGATATTATCAGAGGCGTGAGCATAACTCAGCATTGTGTAATTCAGTCGCAAATAAAGCACATGGACTTTTTAATGTCGATGGAAATCCTAATTACATGTATAATAATTAGCATGAATTTCAAAGGAATTAACAATTGTGCTAATTATTTAAGATTCATATAGTTGGCGATTTAGATGCAGGTTGGGGTTCAAGATCGATATCTGCCACGGTAATAAAATTAATATTTTCAGTAATAATATTAGACTGAAAAAAATTTCAACCTAATTGTTCGAGGAAAGCACAAGGTATTTACAATCCTTTCTTCATATCATGATTTTCGTACGTCTGTGCTCACTCACACACACACACACACACACACACACACACACATATACTTATTTTCTCTTCATTTTGAGTGAGAACAAATTATGAACTGATATTACTAAGACATTTAAGCAAATAAATAAATTAGTAAAAGTAACTCTGTAACTTATGTTTTCCATTCTTGTCAGTTGTCATATTTTTGCTCAGAACATGAAAAGAATTTAATGCCTATATTCCCTTTATTCAACATAGGCGTCGTGAAAGACAATAATTATTTACCAGGCATTTTCCTTAGTTAGAAACAACTTAGATTATCAGAATAAAAAAGTACGCTTCGCTTCTGGTCCAAATTGTCTCTAACATTAAGTAGCGCTCAACTCACTAACTTAAAATATCAATGGCTAAGTATGAGTCAAATTAAGACAATTTACGGAAGATGAACTTGGTGCAGTATTGAAAAAAAAAACAGAAAAGCTCGGGGCCTCGACGAAGTAAGGTCTTATTTGGTATAAAAGAAATTTAACAATTTCCATCGACAATTAAACGCAGTACATTACCATAACCAAACTGAAAAATAGACAAAATGTTTCCCCACCCCCAAACAATAATTAAATAAGTAAAATAAAGGTGACCTCGGAATTACTATACTGGTATAACTCTAACTGCTATAGGTGATAAGATTTACAATAACAATCTTCTCAATCATTTCCGACGCGACATCGAAAAATGTCTTAGGATAAATCAGAACGGCTTCCGAAAGAAATCGGTCCATGAATTCACGAATTGCGACAATCTATCGGATCAACAAAGAAGTTAAACATTATTGGCAACACTACTGTTCCTAAAATTCTCCAAAACATCTCATTCCATGCTAAGGGAAACGATGGAGAAAATACTATTTCCTAAAGAAATCCTTTGCTTTTGAATCCTGCTAGAAGATACATTAGTGACATATCTGTTATAATCTTCCTGGATTACGTACTTCGAACATCCGGAGATCTAATAAAAGAGAATGGTTTCACGGTGAGAAAAGAAGCAAACGATATCCTACAAAAACACAATTACAGATAAAGATTAGGCATACGACCTAGAATTTCTTGCAAATACAACCGCTCTTGGAGAATCCCAACTTCAGAGCCTAGAACACGCAGCCAGAAGCGTTGGCTTCAAGGTGAATGTCAATAAAACAAAGTTCTTGCGTATTAAATAAAAAGGAGCCATCTACACTCGAAGTGGCAAGCATAAAAATTTGCGGACCAGTTTCATACCTCAATAGCAGTATCTCATCAACCAAAAGTGATGTAACCGTACTTTTAGCGTAGATGAGATATGCTACCGGGAGGCTATTGATCATATAGAAAACTGATCAATCTGATAAAATAGAACCGATTTCTTCCAAGCTATAGATGTGTGCATACTATTATATGGATGCACCACGCGGTCACCACCCAAACAGATAGTTAAACAGCTAGATGGGGACAACACTATACTGTTGGTTCCTCTTTTGAACAAATTCTGGAAGCAGCAATCCGCAAAAGTGCTGGTGTACAGCTATCTACTTCCATCTACTTTAACGTTTCTAATAAGACGAAGAAGACGTGTGAGGTGAGGTACTGATGGAGAAGACACCACAGACTCATTAGCATCTTTCACTAATGGACTCCAACACATTGAGGCGTTAGTATCAGCCGATTAGCTGATACTTTCTTGCATCAGCCTTATATAAACAGATGAAGTAACATAAAAGACATGTCAGGACTGTTTAGGTGTGAGTGAAGATAGTGGAAGAGATTTAGGGAACTTAGTGGTGTCTTTGAAGTTTTATGATGATGATATATTTATATATTCATTTCCAGTGTAAGCGTAACATTACTAAGTTGAAGGAAGCCGTTATTTTCGGAGTAGACGTTCAGTAATCATCAGTAAATAAATGGAATCACTGCACACACTCAAGTACATACCCCAATATATATATATATATATATATATATATATATATGTGTGTGTGTGTGTGTGTGTGTGTGTGTGTGTGTGTGTGTGCGTGCGTGTGTGTGTGTGTGTGTGTGTGTTTGCGCGTTTGTCTTGCAACCACCAACAAATCGACGTTTCAAGTAACCGATGTTTATCTGTGCATATGCAATCATTTCAGAAAAAAAAAAATCAGACAAGTTAACACGTTCACCTGCTACGTATATGCATGCATCTATATACGGTTAATTGTCTTCTTTAAACTCAAAGTGGAATAGACATGAGAAGTACTCTTCAAAATTGCATAAAAAACCGTAAATACACAATATATCAAATATATTGTACATCTGAACTTCAGTTTTTTGATTGGAGATGCATATAATTAATATTGTTGATACAATCAAGCCCCTGCCACACACACACGCACACACACTCATATATATATATATATATATATATAGAGAGAGAGAGAGAGAGAGATAGAGAGAAAGATGATTGTAGTTTCATGGTTACGTCATTTAAATCCTTGAAGAATATGTTTACATTTCACGTTGAGCTTATAACCGAGAGAGAGGTATGGATGCAACTCTTCTATGGTAAATAGTCGGGAAAATTGGGCTTTTTAACCTTTGTGTGTTGACTGGGCTTAGAGAAGGAAGGCTCTAAATTCAAAACAGTGAAACTCCACTAAAAAACTGACCTTGTATCGCATTCTACATCTGCCAAGATTTTGATTAATATATATAAAGTCATTCAGCGATTTGATATACTACGTCATGATTATGTTTATATTGCTTCTCTGATGGTATATGGACTGTATTAAAATATTTTAGTGGTTACTCTTTGTAGCTAAAGTGTAGGAATTCTGCCATAAAGCAAGTGAGTTCAAACTCCAGTCTCGTTGTTACGTTCACTTTCGAACTAATATCAGCGGGGAAAGTTACAAATCCTCTAATCCAACTTCTCTCGGTTAAATAGCATTAGAGCTATTTTAGTCGTATTTTTTGTTTATCAGAGATGCTTTTGGCATTAAAAAAACCCACGAAGATTTATATGACACTGAACTACCAAACCAAAATCTTTTATTATAACTTCTAAAAAAATCAAAAAAAAATCTCTCTTCTAACTATGACTTAAGACAAAAGTATTTATTATTTCATATATACCTATAAGTTAATAGTCACACACAAAATTTATTTTGGACAAATATATCTCTTCACTTATGGATATGTTTTTTGATCTTTAATCATAAATTTGTATCTTTTAATTTTCAATTAATATTATTATTGAAAAAAAAAAGTTTGCTGTTCATTGAGTGTAAAGTGTTTTTGTTTTTTTTTTGGCTAAATTATATAACAAAAATGATTTCAATAGTAAAGAAAGGAATTCGCTTTATTAATTTGATTCATAGTTTTTGATTTACATAGCTGTATATGTGTGTTTGTATTCATGTCGGTGTACGTGCGAGAGTACTCAGGTGGACATGCGATTTTTTTTTTTTTAGGTACAGTGTGTTACTTTTTTCCATTTCTTAACTTTTTTGATCAAGGTTATCATTATTAATGTTGTTTTTTATTCAACTATATAAAATGAATGAATTTGAAAAGAGTATATATTCGTGATAATTTTACGCTATATCGTAATATGTGTTGTTTATGAATCAATAATTAATCTCATACCAGCAGGAGTCCAATATGCTTTTTATAAACTGAAAGTGTTGCTCAATGAATCAGTTATTTTTTGCAAAAACAAAATATCTTAAGTATTTACTTATATAATTACAACATTGTTAAGTAATTAATCTATCCCGCCCTACACATATAAATATTTCAAACATTTCTGAATGCTTGGGTAGAGTGTTCACCTAATGGTCCGGGAGACATGGGTTCAATGCCGGGTTGCGTCATATCAAAGACTTTTAAAATGGTACAGGATACATCCTTGTTTAACACTCAGCAATATAAGGAACGCATCAAGGGTAACGTGAAGCAATCTAGGGAAAGGTGTAGCGCCCTCCCCTACTCTTCAATGTAGTAGCTATTGAAAAGGGAGCCTTCTGGTCGCCCGCGACTACGGTCGCTAACTTTATTTTACTATGAACACACGTCTTACATTGATTACGTAATTTTCTCTTATCAATTGTTAGCAATCTAAGTACTATAAAGTCACATAACATTATTTTTTTTAAATCACCACCAGTAGACTATGGTCTGACAAATTTCTCGGAATATTGTTATCCTACCAGTATCTGATGGTGAGGTTCTATTTTCGGAACACTGTATAGTAAGGTGTTCAAATCCATTGCCATTACATCTAGATCTACTCTGACTCTAAGTGGTGTGAACTTTTAATGTCTCATTTATAAGTCAACTATGTATGCTAGAAAATTATTAGTATTGGATAGCAATTACGGAAACCATATAAATGTGCGCAAAGAAATGATTTTTGTAAAGTAGTAATAAAATTACCCTTCAAATGCATTAAAATGACGATAATCGAACTTTAATAATAGCTATAATTATTATCAAGCATTTGCAAATGAAGCAAATTCGGAATTAAATAATTCAGAATGAATTGATATGCTGTAAATAAACCATATAACTGTGTGCAAAGAAATGATTTTTGTAAAGTAGTAATAAAATTACCCTTCAAATACATTAAATTGACGATAATCGAACTTTAATTATAGCTATGATTATTATCAAGCATTTGGAAATGAAGCAAATTCAGCACTAAATAACTCAGAAGGAATTGATATGCTGCAAATAAAACAGTGCATTTCAGTTTTGCAGAGTTTGGTTTGGTTTGATTTGGTTTTATGGCATATTGACCATTTTAGGTTATTCAATGCTGAATCCATTTTTATACTCGTAAACAGTTCTATTTCAAACAAGGGAGTTTAACATAAGTACCCTGTTTAATTATCAAAACCAATTCAATTTCAAAGTATTCAATTTACTCAACAAAATTAAATGATTCAAAGCATTGCTAAATATCATTAATAATCCAATTAAACATCAGTCATTTGTTTACACACAATTAAATATCAACACAGTTCTATTTAAAATAATTCAGTTTTGCATAAGTACACAGTTTAATTGTGAAAACAGTTCGATTTCAAACAATTCATTTTATCAAAAGTACATTTAGTTTTATTTGATCTATTGATAGAACCATATCAGATGCTACCACTCTTGGCTAGAGTGGACCTGGAAGCGAAGGCAATAATCGGGTACTCCGCATTCCCCAAATCTCTACTTTTACATTGTTTAGTGTCATATCAGGTCACTCGTTCAGTAATCTTGCTCTCTGCAGATAGGCAGTCTGTGTACTCTGCAGCCTTAGCCAACTCGGCCAAACAATGCTTTCAATAAAATGTTCCCCTTATCTTGGATGTTTTAATTTATGCAAAACCCGTAGACTATCCTGAATTTCGGTGCTAGATATTTCCATCTTATAAAGATTCATTTATTGACTTTTTAGACTTTGAAAACATTCCCAAAAATCACAATGACGGCAAAATATAAAAATAAAAATGAGTGGCAAATGTATGGAGCTGCTTATTGCAGGTCAATGGATTGGTGAGTCAACAAAAACCGGTATTATATCGACTCCTGTCACGTCTTTGAATTAAGTAGACAACATAAAATTAGTACTGGTAGGACAGCCTTATTATCTTAATATACGTTTTTATGAGATCCCTGTCGTACACAGGAGAGTTTCGCCTTTTTTATAACATCATGAATCACTCCGTTTCCTGATTTTACTTTTTCTTTTTATTCTTGAGAATTTTATCTGCACAATTCTTTTTATTGTGTTTTTCTTATCAGTCTCTTTTATTGCGTTACCTTTTATGATAAGTCATTGCTTTGGGGGGGGGTTATTGTTGCTCTCTAAATTATTTTGTTTTGTTAGCTTTTCAAATATATATGTTTTTTTTAAATTTATAATATATTTTTCATTTCACCTCATTTTTTTTATCTTTAATTATCTCGTTCTATTCCTCCTGTTTTCACTGTATTCTTAAAATAATACTAATAATAATAATATTTATTGTAATTATTTTCCTTCTGTTTTCAGGTTATCTCCTTACATTCCACCATTCTTCTCAAATCTTCTATTATTCGGACTTGAATTTCTAAAAATATCCGTTACCTTTTATTTTCTTTCTTTTAGAAAATCTTCCTTTTTTTTTCGAATGTTTGCTTTTCTTTTCACAATCTTCGTGACATTCTATGATATCCTAAGTGATCGTCATCGTATACCAGTTTTGTTTATTTGCACATTTTATATATATCTTTAAAAAACATAATTTCTATTTTTACATGCAAAAGTTATATATCCCGCTTTCAGTTCGTGTACGAATTTAGTAATATGTAAATATTTCTCCACAGTAAATGTGTATTGTTCCATTTTATTATGAAAAAAAAAGTTTGCCTCATATCTACATTATTTTGCTTTTCTCATTATCTTACATGTGCTGATTTACATAGTTTTCTTTAAATCTAAGTATATTGTATAATTTTGTTCATCGACGTACGTAATTTTTTATATTTAGAATTTACGATTGTTTCCAGTACGTTTACTATTTTTTAAATTATTCATCTATTTGAATATACTTTTGTGCTGTTAATTATTTTGCAAAAAATGTTCTCTGTTATCACGTTCATCTGGCCATTGTATTAATTATAGCAATTGAAAATTTCTTACTTCTTCAGCTCTTGTCTATATTTCCTCTTCTAGCGTTTGTTTCCATAAATACATTTCTTGTCTTTTATTTACACATAGTTAAATGTTTTCTTTACACAGAGTAAAATATCAAAACAGTTCTACTTAAAATAATTCAGTTTACCATAAGTATGCAGTTTAAATGTGTAAACATTTCTATTTCAAACAATACATTTTATCATAAGCACACTGTTTAGTTCTATTTCGCCTATAGATAGAACTATCATGTATTATCAAAATTTCTTATCTGTAACGCATAATCATTATCATCAACATCATCATCATCATTCCACTCCTTCAAGTTTTTCCCACCAGTCTTAACTTATGGGGTGAATGAGATTTTGTTGGATTTGTTTTGTTTGGGTTTTGGTTTTATATCTCTGACTCCGTTAGTTTATTCTTACCCCATATCTTAATTCGCTGGTGTCTTCTTGTCAATGAAGGCTGCAAAGGAAGAAAAGGAATAAAAGTAGAAAGGGGATATATTTTTTGAATTTCAACAGTATTTTTTTCAGGTTTTCGCACGGCTACTCTCAAGCGGGGAATGACTTCCTGGACAATTTGAGAACCATCGTTTCTCCCAAATGATACACTGAAATTCACTCGTCGTTTTCGGGGCGATATGTGCATAATGCGATGTTTTTAGGTCCTATCGATGCTTTTGCTATCACTTCCTCTTGGCAGAGACGGCTGCTTCTGTTGGAAAAAATGAACCAGCACCCCGCAAAGTGGACACGTGGTTTTCCGCTATCAGCTGGAGAAAAATAGTTGCTTCCAATCCAACGGTCGCAGCTGAAAGAAAACGGGTTTCTTTCTCGTACCCTTAAGTCAGTTTTCAGGCATTCACAGTTCCAACTTCCTGTCAGGGGCATCTGGAAACGTTCGCATTTTCGAACCTACTTTTATTTTATTTATTTTCTTTTTCTTTTTCTAATCACTCCAAACTATTTACAGTATGTATCCCCAAATCTCCAGGAATCTCAACGGTATTGTAATGCTTTGGTCTGAAAGGTCTTGATACTCTTGAATATTCCTCTGATTACAAGTTGTTATAACCTCTGTTCCATATCTCTCGAAACCGTTCTAAGTACACCAGCGACAAAATCCACTAGACAGCTTCTCCATTTTTTTTTATTTCGTTAACCTTGGCCAGGACTTTTGGACAGGAATAGGGTATCTGTTTATATCTTCAATTAGCTGAGAATTCATGCGTCTCATTCTCTAGAAAAGATTCTGATTTGTGCATATAGCATTTGTTAGTGTGGTCAAATTTCACTGTCTTGTAAAATATTCATACTTTTGTGACATTTTCACACCAGCATTAACCAGTTGTCTTTCACTTGAGTTTAGGTAACCGGTCTCCTCAGGTCTCCAGGAATCTTCTCAGTATTCTTCTTGATATTCCCAACAATGTTGATGCCGTATGATCTGAAATTTATCTCTTGTTTCCAATCCTATCAGTATCTTTTCCAAACCTTGGTGATTGTTCTTAGCGCTATAACTAATATTAGTATTACCGTTACGTTACTGTTCTATAGATTTTTTTTTAGGTTTATGTCAAGATCCAAGAATGAGTCAATCTTTTCACTTTCATTCATTTTCAATACGTGGTCGGCTAGTACAGCAAGTACCAGTCGATCACAAGATACTTTTCTTTTCATATTACTCGGTCTGGTCTTCTGACTTAATCTGAATAATCTGTTTGTGTTAGAAAATCCTTAAAAATTCGTGGTGTCTCATTTACTAGGATAGATTTCTGTTTGTGCTTTTACCATAATTTGGAGAATCAAATTTTAATCTTTCGCAATTCCCACTGGATTACGGTTACCACCTAGCTATAACTTGTCTTGTAATCCTTTAGTGCTACTTTGCTATATTCCTTCATTACGTAATTAAACGTTTTATATCTGTATCCTCATTACTTTCCTGTATATTTTCCTGCGTATTATTAATTTTCTCTTTGATATAATTGTTTTTTGAAATATTATTTTGTACTGCTACAAAAAAAAAAACAGTTTCTATATTGAAAAGTTCCGTTCTAAGCCATGTCCGAATAATCTCCAGTGAAATCCTTTTAATTTGACGCTTGAATGATCCATACAATTGATTTTACTTCCATATTTATATATTTTGTTGTTTTACTGCTGATACATATTTTAGCATTGCTTTTTCTGGATGCTTTGATTAGTCTTTCTCAGCACTTTTTGTGTATTATTCAAGTCATCGAGATACTTCATTAAAGTCTTCTCCCTCCTTCTTGTCTTGCCTATCTCGTGTTAAAGGCTTTGAGCATTGTATTCAGTTTGATGGTCTTGAGGACCATTTGTCAGAGTTTTGCATTGACAGTTAAAGAATAACACGAAATGTTTTAGATATTATTATTATTATTATTATTATTATTATTATTATTATTATTATTATTTACTCCTTCAGAGTTTTTCACATGAATGTTGGCTGATGGTTTTTCACTGGAGTCTGAGTGACAGCTATTCTCCTCTAGTCTCCAGGACTCGTCTCAGATTATGGCCGTTCTCAGTAATGCTGTCATTTGGATAGTCTCTACCCGTACGCCAACTTCCAAGTCCTCCAGGCCTTTTAGTAACCCTTTAGTTATTGAGCGAAAAGCACCAATCACAATTGGTACAATCATCACTTTCATGCTCCCCAGCTTGTTCAATTCTCGAGCAAGGTCGAGGTATTATCCTTTTTTATTTTTACATCCCTTCAGATTTATTCTGTGATCAACTATGACAACAAAGCCAACAATTATGCATATTATCTTTTTTTTTTATTGATTATGATAAGGTCTGGTCTTTTAGCCGGAATTAGGTGATCTGTTTGTATGTTAAAGTCCCATAGGAGTTTATGCGAGTCATTTTCAAGGACAGGTGCCGGGTTGTGCATATACCATTTGTTAATAGGGTAAAATTTAAATTTCTTGCACATTTCCTTGTGGATCACCTTGCCGACCCAGTCGTGTCTCGCTTTATACTCCTTCTGTGATAAATTGCTGCATTCGCTTATTATGTGATTGATGGTTTCATCTCTGTCACTGCAAGGCCTACATTTACTGTTTTGTTGTGTCTTATCTATTCTCGCTTTGATATGATTGGTCCTTATGGCGTTGTCCTGTGCTGCTATTTGGAGAGATACAGTTTCTCTCTTAATTTTTTTCTTTTCTTAGCCAGGTCCAGGTTTTCTGGAGTGAGATATTGTTTATTAGTCGTTTAAAGAGGCCATGGACTTGTTTTTCCTCCAATTGTTGTTTCCTAGTTGTTGTCATTCTATCCTCTATTGTGTAGTCCGTATCGTTTCTGATGGCTGTAATCAGTCCTCGATCGCATTTTTCTATGTAGTCTTCAAGCCGTTATATCATGTGTCAACGCTGTTTTTGATGCTGGCAAGTTCTCTTCCTCCCTCTTTTCTAGATACATATTATCTGTCAACGTCGTCTCCGGGATGTAATACCTTATGCAGGGTCATTAGTTTTCTTGTTCTTTGATCTCTTTGTTTAAGTTCATCTCCGGTCCACTTGAGAAAGGGTCCCAAATATCTAACGAGCGGCACGGCCCAAGTATTTATTTTTGATGAGGTTTCTGCTGGAGAGATTTGTCTCGAGTTATTTTCTAGTTCTCCTGAGATATTCTTTTCGAATCTTGTCTTTCATTTCCTTTTGTTTGATGGTGTCAGCCTCCAAGATACCCAAGAATTTGTTGGTTTCATTTTCTCCGAGCGTTCTAATTTTGTCGTGATTTGGTAGTTCCCTTCCGTCAGTCATATGTTATTTGTCACTTTTCCTGACGAGCATGGCACATTTTTCTATGCCAAATTCCATTCCTATGTCCTGACTGTATATTCTAACGGCGTATATGAGAATTTCCAAATCTTTTTCATCTTTTGCAAATAATTTATTATTATTATTATTATTATTATTATTATTATTATTATTATTATTATTCGAGTTTTTTCCCGCCAGTGCTAGTTGATGGTCTTTCACTAGAGTTTGATGAATGCAAATCTCCTCAGGTCTCCAGGACTCTTTTCAGTGTTCTGGTTTATCTTAATAACGCTGTAGTCGTGATGGTTTCCGCTAGTCATCTGATTTCTAAACTTTCTGCTCTCTTTACAAAATATTTGCGTACGGTGTAACTGTCAAGTTTTTCATATCCACATTAGCTGAAGGGCTTTCATGGAGTGTGAGTGACTGCAAGTCTCCTCAAGTCTCTAGAACTCTTCACCGTATTCTGGCCGACCTCAACAATGTTGTACTTTGGGGGGGGGGTTGGCTTAGCCTCCAATTTCTTACTCCTCCAGTACCTTCAGCAAATGTTGTGGGATATTTCTTAGCGCACCAGTGATCCATACTTTTGTTTTTTTTTAATTTTTGAATTCGTTTCTTAGATTTTCCATCTTTGCTCCACCGGGGCAGCAAAGTTCACAATTAAGTCCACTTAATTATAAGCCAATCATATCTTCATAATTTCGTAACTTTAAATTGTAAACGCGACCAAACTTCTTCGAACAGAATTCTAATAAAATCTTACAAGGCTGTTTTTCTACTCACTATTTTCTAAACACAACCCTCAGACCTCTCTCCAATTTTTGTCTTTTCTTTCATTCGCAATAAATATATCTTATTGAACGCATTTATTGTATTTATCTTTTTTCCCCTTTGTTTAAACTTCAAGGGAAACCATTTTTGTCTAGTGATATCTTATGTCAAACAATCAATGTCACAAATGAGAAACGGTCATGAGAAGAATGAAAAGTGGTGACAAGAAAATAATGGTCGGAGTGAAATGACAGGGGCGTATTGAAAATACCGTAAATATTGCAAACCACAAAAGGGATAAACCATCAAGTAGTCAACAAATCGACTGCTTCATCTCATCCGCTGACAATATTTTTCATGTTTGTAAGTCTCTCTTCAACACGTACGTGAGATATCGAAGAAAATATATTGAAATTATTCTTTCGCAGCAGAAATGACATTTCAGCTAAGTAATAATATATAGTGTTAGAAAATACATACCCCTACACACACACTCATTGTCATGGTGCTAAAATAGTGGTTACGAGACAAAACTAGTTTATAAGACCATGGATGAAACAGTAGATGTGCGTAAAAGGAGGAATAATAGAGCAAGGAAAATGTTATTTTTTACGCCGTCATACAATGTGGCCGTAGTTAATAAAATAGGAAAGGCATTCTTTAGATTAATAAATAAGAAATTCTCTCCGTCGCGCAGGCTGAATAAATATTTTACAAGAACACTGTTATATATAGATATATTTATATGCCCAATGGGGGAAATATAGTTATCAAATATAATCCAAAAAACTCAGAAAAAATCTACGTATTGACTTGTAAATGCTATTGTATTGATAAATCCTAGTATACAATGTGGCCGTAGTTAATAAGATAGGAAGGAATTTTTAGATTAATAAATAAGAAATTCTCTCTGTCGCGCTGGCTGTATAAATATTTTACAAGAACACTGTTATATATAGATATATTTATATGCCCAACGGGGGAAATATAGTTATCAAATGTAATGCAAAAAACTCAGAAATAATCTACGTATTGACTTGTAAATGCTATTGTATTGATAAATCCTAGTATCCCCATCAAGGAGAAATGTCAAAATGAATTACTTACCCCAAACACCAGAGAATTACCTTTCGAAAGGTCGGAAATGATTAATGTTTATAGGCATAAAAAAAGTTTGGTCGTTTGGTAGGTTATTAATTCTATCATTTTTTTTTCATTTTATACCAATTTATGCTTTCTGTTGATCTTCTAATGAATAAAATGCAATTTTATCCAACCATTCTCTGGTCTGAATTAGCCTGATGATCTGGTGTACCTGGGTACATGTCTTCTAATTATATATATATATATATATATTATATATATATATATATATATATATATATATATATATATACGTAGATGATCAATAAGTTTCAGACATTTTTGTACGGACATTTAAAATTGTCGTAGACACTTCAAAATTCAGTATATTATGGCAATATATCTTATGAGATGAATGACCAATTTTTATGATTTCAGGTTCAAATGAACAGCTACAGATGGAATTGGAATACACCCTACTAAAACCTGATCCTCACAGCTGATGAATTTCAAAAATGCAATCTGGAAGTGAGGACACTTTAGAAGGAGAAAATGCAATAAAATTCTGTCTTAAAATTGAAAAAATGCCACAGAAACGTAGGGGAACTCTTCAGACTGATTTCCGATGATCTTGCATGAATCGAGCATCAGTTTTTGAGTGGCATAAGAGATTCAAGGAAACCAGGGAGTCTGAGGGATGATGAGAGGTTGTGGGAGGAGTGAAGAAGTCAATACAGCTGAGCTGATTAGCGAAAGGGTTAGGGTTAAGGTTACTATGCTGAGGTTTTAAGGGAGTTCCGGAAGAGATTCCGTTGGAAGAGGCAAGCACTCTCCAAATCGGGTCTGTGTCATTTCCACCAGGATAATGCACCAGTCCACATCTCCATCCTTGTCACAGACTATTTGGCAAGACGGGCATTGAGACAGTTCCTCAGCCTGCCATAGTCCAGACCTTGCTCCCTCTGACGTTTGGTTATTCCCTAATCTCAGAGGCTGTCGTTATGAGACAATTGAGGAGATTAAAGAGGCTATGACGAAGGTCGTTGACACGCTCACACAAGAGGACTTCCATCGGGCCGTCCAGAAGTTGTTGAAACGGTAAAAATTTCCTCGACAGCAAATATTTCCAGTCTACTCTCTGTCTGTCTGTCTGTCTGTCTGTCTCTCTCTCTATATATATATATTTTCTTTTTGTTTATTCAAGATAATGGGACATTTTTTGTCTACATATTTTTTTAGTTAATCCATTAAAATTGCCGTAATGATCTTATTATATTGCGCGGGAAATTGGCTGATAAATCTTCCATAATTAGTTATTTCCCAAGTACTTTCTGCCCAACTTTTGGCCATCACCAGTTGAGGGATTATTAGAAAAGTGATGTAACTCTCGTATGTAAATTACTACTTTGTAAGAAGAGCGTTCGTACTGTTGTATTGGGTAGCGTTTACTTTTCGAATTTATTTCTATAAATAGCGTTAGTAGCTAAATACTTTTAAGTACATTAGCACTGGTTTGAAAATTAATTCTGTTAAGTTTTGATTGTATCGGAAAGGTGCATTGTAAGTCTCCTCGATAGGGTAGTTGAGGTTAAACCAACATATATATTATTATTTTCAGAGATATAATCTCCTAAAGGACATTAAAATTGATATATAACATTGGTTTTTGTCAAAACTCTAATCGATGTAGTGGAAGTATTTTTATAACTAAGTAGGAGGTTTTAATTTATTATAATATATAATAAGTTATTTCTTCATTAGGATCAGTGGGGAATATGTTTCTATGAATCAATGTTTTTTCATATTTTTTTATGTTTTCATCTGACTTACATATTCATATCGGCGGGATGAAGATAGTTTTCGAAATAAACTAATTCTAAACAGTGCTGAGTTCACATTTATAAAGTAATTTAGAAAATAAAATTTTGTCTTTTTTTTAAATCCTCGTATTTATTAAATCATCTATATATATATATATATATATATATATATATATATATATATAAATATATATATATATATATATATATATATATATATATATATATATAAGACAATATTGATAAATAAATAATATGTTGAGGTGAATGAATAAATTTTGATATCTGCATATACAGGAAGGAAATGATTACATTTATTACGTACATTCATTCGATAACTTCAAGATCAATTGTATACATTCATCAGATGAGGATCACTTACCGTCATATTCAGTTAAGGAACTACTACATTTAACTGACCTATAGGTGATAAAGGCTTCTATTAATATTGTCAAAGACAAATGTGAATCCAACACTATTTAGGCAGCAATATAGTAAATGTTTGCCTAAAAGCTCTTCATGTGTAATTAATTTTGACATTATATTTGCACGTTTATACACAAGTGTATAGACATTGAAAATTAGTTTCTGAGCCTTGGATTTGTAAATGATATCATAAATCGTAACTGTTCTAGCAATGTGTACTCTATACAATGGTATTCAACTTGAATCCCCAGATATCAGTTAAATAGAACTGTTCCATCATTAATTATTGATTTTCATAATTAATTATATGAAACTGACAGTTATGTGAAAATTTTTCATATCAGACTAGAATACGTGATAAGCAGAATTCTTAGAGTTATATAGCAATACCTGAAATTGTTCTACTTTGCGAAAACAAATGATTAACATTTTATGGAATTAGTGCACAAACTATTGTATACCCATACAACGATGGGCAGTTAAATGACCTCTAACTGATATATATATATATATATATATATAACCCATTAGAACTTATATGCCATAAAATTATCATCCAAACAAAACTACTGAAATACATTATTTGGACGGGTTTTATAACATATTAACAGCTGTAGGTCATATAATGACAAATTCTGTTCATACACATTTAATAAATATATATGATTCGTAAATAAATTTTGTAGAAATCATTCTTAAACGAGCCTGAGCTCGTTTTTTTGCTCACAGTTACTATATAACAGTCAAAATTTAAAATTGGTCATTTGTTTTCACAAGAAGTGTATCGATAATTTTTGCACACTAATAACACTATAGTTTCAATACAGTTTAGTCGTTTCAATTATTGCTCTGGAAAATATATTTTATATTGATCATTTGTTTGTATATAGTGAAGTGGTTACACGTATTGCTATTTAACAATACTTGTTCTATTCAAAAGCACTCCTTCGTTTGCTCACAATTAAATTGTTCCAAGTAGTTTTTTATATTACTAAGAATTTAATCAAACATCAGTTATTTATTTACATCCAGTTAAATGATCAAACAGTTCTACTTCGAACAATTCAGTTTAGTTGAAGTCATTTGTTTGCACTCTATTTAAATGTCAGAGAGTATATTTGATTCCGAGGCATTTGATCCATACACTGACGAAATAGTATTAGCACCTGGTCTTACTAATATAACTGCAACCGCTACAATGACGCATTATAAAGATACGGAAACAATGGTTTTCTCAATCAATGGTTATAGTTACTCCTTTGAGATTGTAACTGGAGTCTTTCGAAGAGAACCATAATCAACATATCTATTTACCGTTGACTAAAGTTGCGTACTATGATCATCTATTGATCTCTCAAAGAAAATTTATATTAAAAAATACAAGAAATAGACTATATATCTCTGATAGACGGAGACTATGCAAATAATCAAGACTTTCTACCAAATAAACTTGCCCAAGCAGAATCCTTTGTAAATAGTCTGGATAAATCGGCATGAGCCATGTGTGTCAACATGAACGTAGATATAATAGAGTTCATGTGTTTTATAAAATAAAGAAAGAGCTATCACTATTTCAAGTGGCTAGCCTCTAAAATTAATGGAGAAGTTCACATACGGAAAAATATGTTTTCTACTGAAAACGAGGTCAACATACACATAGAAAAGGTAAAACCGCAGCTGATATGTTGACGATTATATTAAAATCTGATTTCTATGATAAGATAAAATGGGTGTTCCCTTTAAGTTGTGGATAGGGTTGTAGAATACACCAAATGCACCTCTGGAGAGCCGTAAGACCACCCCCGAGCGTGTGTGATGAATATGACACTAAACAATCTGATGGTGAGGTTCCAAGGATGCTGGAATGCAGCACTCACCTTTATTGTCATCGCTCCCTGGTTCACTCTGACCCGGAGTGGTACCATCTCATAGGGTCCTATCTATGTGTCAAATAAAAGTTAACGGCCAACTTATGCCGAGCTGAATTATTTGAAATAGAATTTTTTTGACATTTAAATTTGTGTGGGTAAAAACTGTACTTGAACTGAACTGATGAGTTCGAAATAGAACTGCTTCACTCAACTGAATAGCTTGAAATAGAAATATCTTTGATAGACGGTGTACTCATGCTAAACTGAATTGTTTGAAATAGAACTGATTAAGTGTAGAAAAGTGGATTTGGCATTAAATAACCTACAAAGGTTGTCATACCATAAAACCTCAATAATCAACTAACCTGAACCCTATAAAACACACGAAGAAAAAGTCAGACGCGAACTACACAAGAATGCTGCGTGTTGATTTGAACAAATCCAGAAAAAAACACTCCACAGGAAGCGGGTGTCCAACCCTTTCTTCTCATTTCGAAACCTACCGAAGTAAGACAAAATTGACATTTTGGTCACTACCGGGAAAGCCTGGACGAATATATAATTAACTTTGCGTACGGACTCCTAAAAAGTATACACAATTGTTGGTCAAGCAGCAAAGTCATACATAAATCGGCTCCATGAAGACGGAAGAGGTTTGCTAGAGAACCTGACAGGAGCGATGGATGATCAGGACTGTTGGTGAGGAGTCAACTGACTATCTGTTAACAGCAGCATTTGATGGTGTTGATGATGATAAAAAATAATAATATATGTTCTTTTGTTTTGTAGTTTTCGTTTCTTTCTTTTACTGATCATTACGTCCAAATACATTAACATAGGACCTATAACCTTTTGAAGAACGGCAGTGCGATTCTTCAGAAAATTATCTACTTTGGAATTGCTGCGATGTCATATCGAATGTAGCCCACGAACAATGTTTTTTTTGTAATTCACTCCATGATGAGAACTGAAATATTGTCGATCATTTTGCTCAAAGACATACTGCCCAGAAGCTGGCCGCTAATTGCCCCTCCGAGACGAAAATTTAAAATCTTGGTCGGGTGTGCACAATCATAGCGTGTCAGGATATGTGTGTATTCGATCTTGAAAATAGAGAAAATATTCAAGATATGATTTCCCATCCTTCCATAGGTGATAGGTTCTAATTTATAAATGCGAATTTATAAATAGTTGGTGATTATTCACAATACCTAGCTCACAATTATTCAGGCGATATATATATATATATATATATATATATATATATATATATATATATGAGTGTGTGCGTGTGTGTGTATATATATATATATATATATATATATATTTATATGTGTGTGTGTGTGTGTGTGTGTGTGTGTGTGTGTGTTTTGACACTATCTTTACCAAAAAATATAAATCCATGCTGGAGATATTAGGGCCGTAAATACCTGAATACGTTAGCATGTTATTGATAATTATTAAAAAAAAGATGGAATTGAATGAATGTTACGAAAACATATTATCACGCATTCAAAACAAGTATTTCGACCATATATATATATATATATATATATATATACATATATATATGTTCATTTTTAGAATTGCGTTTGTCTAGGACAACGCATCATAATATACATTAGCCATTACATTTTACAGCATGCCTAAGCGTACGAATTTTACCCCTACACTTAATGATTTTGTTTAGGGAACATACTTTTTTAGTACTCACAATGTATTCTCTACTTAAATTTATTCTAAAATTCTGTTCATACCATAGGATTTTTACATACTTCTATCGCAGAAACGATGAGAACCAAGTACGTGCCCTTAACAATATCAACCATCTTTAGGGTAAAATTTGTACGTATATCAAGCTCTCTTCCACACTCTCTCTCTCTCTCCCTCTTTCTCTCTCTCTCTCTCTCTCTCTCTCTCTCTCTCTCTCTCTCTCTCTCTCTCTCTCTCTCTCTCTCTGACACACACATACTTTACCACTATATATATATAACTAGAATTTTCAAGTAAAAAACTCCCTTTCAAAAAATTAACATGATAGCATATACTGATTGGGAGAGAAGGATAAATCTTAAAATAAACGTAGTTAACTTACCCATATTTTCTTGCCCCATGACCCTCAGTTTCATGTCTTTGTAAGTAAGAAAAACATTGTAAACTCCAAATGAAAGCTACAAATAAGAAGGAAGGAAGAGGTGAAAGAAAACCCCAAAATATTTATCGGTATTGCAGAGAGAACAGAAGTAGATCTATCAAGGAGAAGAAATGAAAAGTTTATTTTCTATCCAAAGGACAATTACAAGTTTTACGCTCACACCATCTAATAATACGGATTATATCGTAGAATGAATGATTGATTTAAAATTATATATATATATATATATATATACATATATGAATAAAACTGAGGGGTCCCCGTGTTGAAATGTTCGTAGGAAATGGACACGACAATACGAGTTTAAATACTGAAAAAAGTTGATTGCATTTCCCATAGCACAAATAATATTGGAAAAGACATGACTCCAGTTATCCACCCTCCAGCTTGGTAAATCGTAGGATAGTCTGGGTTCTTAAGCCTTGTTTAGGCAACCGAACTCTTAAACCAAGCCTCTTAAACTTTGCTTGAAAATTCACGTTATGTTACATCCTGTCCATGCAGTGGGGTTGGTATATATATATATATATGTATATATATATATATATATATATAATCATTCTAAAGCAAAGAAATATCTCTGAATATGATGAATATAATTTCTGGTATGTATCAATGTTATATATATATATATATATATATATATATATATATATATATATATATATATATATATATATATATATATATATATATTCAGATGTGTTTGTAATGTAATAGTTATTGTCGAAAGAAATAAATACAGTCATCCGAGGTCCAAACCTGGACGAGGTTATTTGCATTCACATGTACTTACTACCCTTGAAAAAGGTATGAATTCAATTCTTTCCTGTGGTGAGTAAACAGCAGTACATAATGGGATCTTTTAACCGATCCAGGAAATGGAAAACTTTTGATTCAAACCTGTTAAAATACGCTTAAAAGAATCCTATGTCACTGACCGTTGGGTAAAATATGAAATAATATTAATAATCTAAAATAGTCTTTCGTCATTTTGATCATCGATTGGTATTCAAAAAAATTAATAAAATCCTAGAACATGCCGATGTTTTTTAAATGTACATTACTGGAAATAGTGGTGAAAAATGGAATGATTTCATTAAAAAAATCATTACAAGAAAAACTGTTTATTTATCTCAGAATATCCTGTTTACATGATTTTTGCGGAAGTTTCCAGGATATTCATATCACTTCACTGATTTTTTTTATTCGTTTCTGCATATTCTGAATAGAAATTTTAATTTGATCCACTCGAAAACAAGTAATGTACGGAAATTTGCATCGAAGAAATAAGGAGAAAGGTACAGTATTCAGTATAGAATATGTACTTGTGCAAGGATTCTATTCTATATTTCAATATACAGATGAATAAATATACAGATGAATAAAAATGAGAAGTAAAAGGGTTAACATATCGTCGAAATGGAAATGTAGAAACAAAATATGTTTAACTTAAATTATGTTAAATAAAGATAAACAAAAAATAGAGAAAAGAAAAATGAATGCCAGATAAAAATCGACTATAAATAAATGAACCCATAAAGAAAAGCAGAAATTAACATTAAACGATGAAAAAAATAAAAGAATTGGAGTTGTAATAAAAATGATCTCATTGTGAAAAATATATAAGTTCACAGGTCATTGCATTCATAAGTAAGAAGCAAGAAGTGCAATCGTTGTTATAGAGAAAATTTTAGGCCCACAAACACACACGCACACACGGGCGCGCACACACACACACACACACACACACACACACACACACACACACACACACACACATATATATATATATATATATATATATATATATATATATATATATATATATATATATGTGATGTGTGTGTGTGTGTGTGTGTGTGTGTGTGTGTGTGTGTGTGTGTGTGTGTGTGTGTGTGTGTTTAAAAGGAATGAATTATGAAAGGGATGAAAGACCCAACAATCGAAACAAAAATATATGGAATGAATGAGGATTACAATCCTTTCTTGTTAAATCCGTTCCATTGTTCCGAAAAATTCTCAACGAAGACAGATAAAAGACCCATAACAATTGTTGCCAGGAAAAAAAAGATTTTTAATAGAAAATACACGTCCGAATTATAAGTTACAATATTTTTCTGATAAATACCGGTTAATTTATACTAAGATAAAAAGAGGGGAAGCAATAAAAATGTAATGGACATATTTGATAAATTTGAAATTGTATAATAAAATCCAAATATTATGCCAAAATATTTAAAAAAAAAAAAAAAAAAAGAATGGTTTTGCTGTTGTGCTAAAATATTTGAAGTGTCTTGGGCATAGGCTGATTTTTTTTTCATTTGTTCGGTTTTGAGTTTTACAATCTTTTTTTTTTTCTATTCATTTCCATTCAAGCCATCAACATTTGTGTGTCATATATTTATGCAAAATATTTAAGTTCAATGGGCGTTTTAAACTTGGTTATTCGCATTTTATCAACCATAAATGAAAGAGGAGTTATCCTCACTTACAATTTCTTTGTTTTTTTTGGGGGGGGGTTGTGTTTTTCTATGGATGTAATTTATTTTATTGCTCTTTTTTTGTTTTTAAAATATAGTTGTTTTTTTTCTCTATCTTTAATAAGAGAACTTTAAAATAAAGAAGGAAAAAAAAATAAGTTTGAAGCAATAAATTGAAAATCTCAATAAATAAATAAGTGAATAAATGAATGAAGTGGGGAAAGAAGAGCAACGAATTTGTCATTTTATGCAAAATCAATTTCAGTAAAAATATAAAATTCGAAAGAAAATATAATCAAATACAAAGTAATTTTAAATGAAAAGCCTGCTGCTTAATGAAATGGCAGCATTTGATTTCAGTAGACGGCGACATCATTCTGTTCATTGGTTAATTTATTCGATTTACGGGGTTGATTGGCCAATCATAGCAGTTTTGCCCAGCTCTTCCACACAAATCTTTCGCCGCTAATTCTTTGATTGAACAACATAAAATAAAATCGGTGTGCACACCATGTCGTCTAATAAATGTTCACTTTTGAAATCGACGAACAACGATGTTTTTTATTCGTTTATACTATAGAATATGTTAATTTCCACTTGTACTTTACTCATTCTTCTATTTGTTTATCTTTTAACGCAAAGAATTTATATTTTTACATTAAAAATTACCATTAAGTATACATTTAGAATGTTCATTTTACTCGATGATATACTTCATATTTTCCAGCAGTTTATTACTTTTTAATCACCAAATCGAAAATGTTTGAATGATGAATGAAATCTGATAGCCACATTATAGATTTGTTTTTCTCATTTGTCGCTGAAAAGTTTAAAGTGGCAGATTTTGAAAAAATGCTATAAATACCCATTTACAGGAAATCACTATCAATAACAATATAAATAAATTGCGCGGTATCAGTAAGTCTATATTTTAATGTCGTACTGGAGTAATTTGCTAGCCTACCAAGCAACAAATGATCTCAGTGACCGGCTATATCAAAGGTGACCGACAGGAGGATACCGAAAGTTTAAATGCAAACACTCTTCAGGAAGTCGTGCAAGTTTTGGAAAATTAAAAAATGATAGTTGGTACTTAAATAGCGAATCGATGAATCGGTTAATGTAGGACTTAAGCGAAACCAACTCCCTCATCGGAGGGCCGGGAGCAACTATTTATAGAGAACAATTACTCGACTAAAAAAACATTCTGCATACTATATTACACTGGGCAACATTTTTTTACTTTTTGAATGTTGTCTAAATTTCTACAACTGATTTAGGGTATTTTTGCACAGTTGAATTAGGAAATGGCATCCGTTTCTCTCCATCAGGTCAGAATTTTGTGCTATATTGATTTGAAAAAAATCAGATCTTGTGAAAAAATCAATTACATTTTTGTGGCATTATTGGCTGATTTTTGTGAACACATATCATCGTAAATGTTTTTTTTTAGGAGAAACAAATTTTTTGCCAAATACATATATTGATTACCTGATAGAAACATCGGTTACAGTCCACTGAATGGTGGTCATTGATAAAGGTAAGTACACGGAAATTGCATGTTGCTTCACCATTGTTCAAACTTCAGGGCTTGAACTTCCGTTTCTTCGAAGTCCTGGAATGCTCAGCGGCAGAGAGGTCTCTCTTCAAATTCCAACCGTAGTCAGCTATCATGACTGCGTCCCAGCGACCCTGATACCTGGTCTCCATCTCTTTCAGATCCTGATGGAAACTCCCCCCCCTGCTCGTCACTCATTGAATCCAGGTTCTCAGGAAACCGGTTCATATGTGAAAATAGGTTGTGCATCTTGAGGCTCATGTTGCAGCCCAGGTTTCTGAAAGCAGTCAGCGTGTTGTTGACAAGTTCTGGGTATTGTTGCCAAGAAAGTTCTTCACTACCTGAATAAATGCCTTCCACAGTTCCAGTTCCACTTCGTTCATTTAGTTTTCGAACTCTGATGTGCTGCCGGATCTGAGGACAGTCAAAGATGTCAGCTTTCAACTTCTCCATGGTCAATCCTGGAAAAGACTGGCACAAGAAAGTGAAGCAGTCACCATCCTTATCCAGAGCCTTGGTGAACTGCTTGATTAAGCCGAGCTTGATGTGCAGTGGTGAAAAAAGTATTCTGTCTCTTTCCACCAGAGGGTCATTGATGACGTTCCCTTCTTTACAAGGCACCGATTCCTCTCGCAAAGGCCACCTTCTTCGTGTAATGCTGAGCACGGTCACTACTATCCCACATGCATGTAAAACATGGGTACTTGGTGAAGCCAGACTGTTGTCCCAACAAAATGTTCAACATCTTCAGGTGCCCACGGTGTAGTTGTTATCGTCGAAGGAAATGGATACAGCGACACGAGTTCAAATCCTGGACCAGACTCATTGCATTTCAAATAGCACTAATACCTTTGGGGAAGGTATGAATCCAATTATTCTCCCTCCAGCTATGGGTAAATAGTAGGACAGACTAGGTTCTTCAGCCTTGGTTAGGCAACTAGTCTAGAAGAAGGAAAACTCTGAATTCAAACCTGTTAAACTCCACTTAAAAATGACCTTGTGTCATATTCTGCCCGGGAGGAGGGGTTGTTAAATAGTACCATCTTCAGGTCAACACAAATAAACCACTCATGCTGATCATAACCAATTTTCTCCATCACATACTTCACCGCTTCATATTTCTCCTTCCGTATAGTCGAGTGAGTGATGGGTACAGAGGCTTACTGGCTGCCGTTGTGTAGCAGAACAC
>CAUZXS010003731.1:0-2500 GCA_963585895.1 Sepioteuthis lessoniana
CCTTTGTGCTAATTCCCTTGAAAAATGCATGAATCCATTTGTACTTCCCCAAGCCATATGTGAATAATAGGACAAACTGGGTTTTTTCCCTTTGTAAGACAACCGGTCTAGGTGAAGGAAAACGCTGAATTCAAACCACTTAATGAATTGACTTTGGTGCTTCCACTATATCTTTCTTTATGGATATGCAAATGATATATGTATACATGTGTGTGTGTGTGTGTGTGTGAGTAAATATATACTAGTTTTTATATATATTTAATATCATGGAAGTTTGTCTGCGACCGCAGGTTTCATATCCCTTTATAAATGACAATCATCAGGCAGAGAACGAAAGATTTGAAAGAAATCGAAAAAATCGAAAAATACAGTCAAAAGAACGATATAATTCTGTACAACTTTTTATGTGTGCGTGTGTGTAGATGTATGTGTTTTTGTGTAGGTTATATTTGCGTATTATTGTGTGTATAACCTACACAAACATACACACATACACACAAACACATATTAAGACTTGTACACAATTCTAACTTTCTTTTGACTGTATTTTTCAATTTTTTCGAATTCTCCAAATGTTTTCGTTCTCTGCCTGATGATTGTCGTTTATAAGACGTCATGAAACCTATGGTCAAAGATAAGAATCCATGATATTAGATATATATAAAAACTAATATATATTTATTTATTTATTATTATTATTATTATTATTATTATTATTATTATTATTATTTAATAGCTCTATCACAGATATTGAGCACTCTCCAAATTATATCGCATTTGGTTTACCACAAACTCACTAAGTGAGATAGTGACAACCAACACTGTTATATATATATATATATATAGGTTCAGTAAAGAAATGTTTAAGCATTTAATTCTTGATTTCTATAATCTTACAACAACGAAAGTCCTCTTCCTGTTCTTTCGGTTTCGGTTCGATCTGTTCGTTTAGCAGCATATCAACCTTTGTGGGTTAGTTAATGCCAGAACCATTCTTGTAGAAGGACAGTTGTGATACTTTGCTAGTTACGGAGGGGTTGGGTAAATGCATACATTAAAGAGAAACTTATAAACTAGTAAGAGTATCCTCTTTTATCGAAATTCCTTTCATCCCGAATCAAGACAAGTGTCCCGGCGTTTATCTTAATCACGTTATCTTCAATGGAGGTTGCTGACGGCGTCTCAAAAAATGGTGTCGCGCCATCAATCAGTTCACATAAGAATAGAGCTAATTAGTTAGCCTGTTCTGCTAAGTCGCTCACATTTGGACTCCACCTACTGAGACAATTATTTATTTGATACATATTCCTAAGAATAAAATCTACCAATAACTTGTAAGGAAATTTTATTGCTGATATTAGTTGAATCTTTTTTATCCATTGATCAATCTTCGAGTTATCGGGGCTTTTTTTTGTCTTCAGATTTTTCGATGAATTGAATAAAAAACAAACTTTGATTTTATTCGATAGAACTACAAATTTTCGCATATGTATAAAAAAAAGTTAAGTTGGCGATCTAAGTCGAGGGCGACCTGAAGGCTCCCTTTCAATAGCTACTAGACCGAGGTATAGGAGAGGGCCCAACTCATTTCCCTGGATTGCTCCACTTTACCCTTGATACATGTCTTATAATGCTGAGTTTTAAGCAAAGAGGTATCAAGTACCATTTTTAAAGTCTTAGGTATGACCCGGCCTGGGATTGAACCCAGGTCTCCAGGACCATTGGCGAACACTCTATCCACTAGGCTAATGAGCCGGTTCGACAAAATTCCTAGCATATGTATAGTTCTCTTTAAAAGATAAGAAGTTTTAAGATTAGATCGATTTTAACGGATTATTTTATGTCGATATGTTAGGGAATCGTATTCATCATACGTTTATATTTACATTTTTTCTTTAGAGCTTTTTTTTCTCCTTCTTTTTTTTTTACTCGGTCCTATTGAATACTAATTATTCTTACACAGATCGTGGTTGACACGTAGGGTACACTTTTAGATTATTATTAAAATATGATCTCTTCAGGATAAAGCGAAGCATGTTTAAAAGAGTAAATGCTGCACTCACACGTGTGTGTGTGTGTGTGTGCTTCTGCTTTTTTTGTATTTGGATCCGTCCAAGTCTTCGTGTGAGTTCTATGATATCTGGCTAGAATGAATTCAAAAAAGCGCTTGAGTACTTTCGGCCTCAGCTGGAACCATCTTCGGGAGAACGAACAGTGAAATGACAAACACAATTACAAGTCATATGTATTTATATAACGAGTAGACGGAAGAATAGGTAGAAGGAAAATTTAAGAAAAGAACCATACTGGAGATAAGAGGAAGAATTAAAGGGGAAAATGTTAAAGGCATCTGTCTGTGACATTCGAAATTCATCTTCTTTTTAAAAAATGTTTTGTTGATTTTTATATTGAGAGCTTCAAGAATTTGGATTTTTTTTTGTGTGTGTTTATGTGTGTGTGTATGTGTGTGTGCACACACGCGCAGTATGGAGATGCTTTC
>CAUZXS010003731.1:5000-42500 GCA_963585895.1 Sepioteuthis lessoniana
GCAATTACTCCCCGGTCAACTGTGAACTGGAGTGGTAATAACTGTAAAAGTTCCCATATATAGGTAAAATAGAACTGTTTAACCGTTTAACTGTGTGCTACTGCGAGCAATATTGAACAAGTCCTGGATACAGCATCCCGCAAAGCAGCAGCTGTACGGCCACCTACCACCCATCACGAAAACTATCAAAATTAGACGAACCAGACATGCGGGACACTGCTGGAGAAGTAGGGACGAACTCATAAGTGATGTAAACCTGTGGACCCCTTCACATGGACGTGTAAATGCAGGACGACCAGCTCGAACCTATATACAGCAGCTCGGTGCCGATACAGGATGTAGCCCTGAGGACCTGCCGGAAGCAATAGACGATAGGGAGGGGCATATCCGTGCTGATAGCGTGGCATGAAAGAAAAAAGAAATACGTGAAGTCGTTTAGCTATGTTCAAACCACTTGGCTCTGGCTTGTTTAAAATGTGACTTCTAAATCATATATCTACAAATTATATATATATATATATATATATATATATATATATATATATATATATGCAGGACACTGCTGGAGAAGCAGGGACGAACTTATAAGTGATGTACTCTTATGGACACCCACACATGGCCGTGCAAAAGCAGGACGACCAGCACAAACATACATTCAGCAGCTATGTGAGGATACGGGATGTTGTCCTGAAGACCTACCTAGGGCGATGAACGATAGGGAGGAGTGGCGAGAGAGGGTCAGGGATATCCGTGCTACCAGCGCGATATGATGATAATGATGATGATGATATATATATATATCATGATGATAATGATGATGATGATATATATATGATATATATATATCATGATGATGATATATATATGATATATATATATCATGATGATGATATATATATGATATATATATATATATATATGATATATATATATCATGATGATGATATATATATATGATATATATATGATATATGATATATATATATCATGATGATGATATATATATGATATATATATGATATATATATATATATGATATATATATATCATGATGATGATATATATATGATATATATATATATATATGATAATGATGATGATGATATATATATGATATATATATATCATGATGATGATATATATATGATATATATATATATCATGATGATGATATATATATGATATATATATGATATATATATATATATCATGATGATGATATATTTATGATATATATATATCATGATGATAATGATGATGATGATATATATTGTGTGTGTGTGTGTTTTTTAACTGGGTTTAGTATTAAATGATCGAAAAATTTGGATAAATTCATAAATTCATACATTTTCGATCGCTAGTTGAATCACAAAGATTCGAGATAGAGTGTATCTGCTGAAGTTAATTTTTTTTTAAATTCTCCTATCACTTTCGTTTCCTTACACGCAAGATTTTGGTCTAAAAACGAAACGTTTAAGATTGTCAAATGTATCTACCAATAAAATCCTCTGAAGACTTTGTATCTTTTATATGTATACATTTTCTTACTATTTGACTTATTTCTAGTTTTCCCATATATATATATATATATATATATTGCTCTGCCTTTTTGTGTATTGAGCACGGTAAAGTTTTACAATTCAGCGTCGCTTTTAGACGAACTCATGAGTGACGTTCTACTATGAACTCCAACATATAGACGCAACAGTATGATCTGAACACTGACAGCTTATTCATTAGCTATGTGCTGCCACTGGTTGTTGCCTAGGGGACTTGCTGACCGATAGGAAATGATGACGAAAGAAAGAAAGAAAGAAAGAAAGAGGGAATCAAAGAATCTTTGCAGTCGGTACGTATTGATCATGAAGATGATAACATACATACACACATACACACACACACAGACCAGTTCATATA
Source organism: Sepioteuthis lessoniana (assembly GCA_963585895.1). NCBI lineage: Eukaryota > Metazoa > Mollusca > Cephalopoda > Myopsida > Loliginidae > Sepioteuthis > Sepioteuthis lessoniana. The sequence goes on from CAUZXS010003731.1 coordinate 6,918, forward strand.
CTTCGGTAGCAATATCTCGTCTACTGAAAGTGGTGTCAACATAGGCAGAAGTAAAGCATGGACTATTATCGATTGGTTATCGGTCATATAGAAATCTAATAAATCTCAGGTAAAATAATATTGGAATTCTTCCAAGCTGTGGCTATATCAGTACTGCTGTATAGTTGCACCACTAGGATGCTTGCAAAACGCTTGAAAAAAAAAAGCTAAATAGGAACTATATGGGAATGATCCGTGCTGTTTTGAATAAAGACATCAGAGATCAAAAAGATGAACAATGCATTTAATGGATCCTACCTTAGTGAAACTGCGGAGGAAAAAATAATGTTCTTTTCTAGACGTTATCCATCTGATATATAGCAAAGATAAGTAACATGATATTGCTTCGAAATAAGACTTTTTCAAAAAAATTTTCTTTACTAATCAGTAAAAGTAATTTTCTATGCTTTTTGTCGTTATCTATCAGAACATATGCATATATATATTATACATATATATATATATATATATATATATATATATATATATATATATATATATATATGTATGTATGTATATATACTTACATACATACATATATTTTTTTTTTCTTTCCAGGAAAAGCGATTTTCTATACTTTTGTCGCTCATATGGCCAAGATAAACCGAAATCTTGTCCAGCTCCACGCACTCACTTCTGTGAAAAAAAAAAAAACATATTTTCCGACCAATCAGCAACCGTTACCTTTAACAAAGTCAATTTCTAAGCCTATTCGAGCCAGTGTATTAGAAGGCTTGGTTTGACCCATTAGTCAGAAGGAAATGGATCCGAAACGGCAGCAGCCTTTGTGCAGATGTCAAAATGATGATTAAGCAGCAGTAGCGACTACGAAGAGATGCCAACCTGTTAATAAAAGCAACCAGCAGCAGCAGCAGTGAATGGTCATTAAGAAACAGCAACAGCAAAAGCAACAACCTCAACAAAAATGTGACAACCAAATTACATTAGGTACTATTTACCAACCCCTCCGCTCGGGCAGGATATGACACAAGGTCAATTTTTAAGCGGAGTTTAACAGGTTTGAATTCAGAGTTTTCCTTCTCCTAGACTAGTTGCCTCACCAAGACTGAAGAACCTAGTCCGTCCTACTATTTACCCATAGCTGGAGGGAGAATAAGGGGGTTCATACCTTTCCCAAGGGTATTTGCCCGAAAGTGAACGTAATAGCGCGACTGGAGTACGAACTCGCGTACTACGATTCCGCAGCTCATCGCTTTAACCATTACACCACGAGGACACCCCTAAAATTACATTAGGTGACAGTTAATCTCAGTGCATTAATTGTGAATAAAATCTTTCTTTTATTTATTATCTCATACAGGTCACGTTTGTTTGTCCTGATTATCACAGCTGGTGAATTTCAAAAATGCAATCTGGATTTGAGGACATTTTAGAAGAACGATATGCAATAAAATTCTGTTTTAAACTTGGAAAAAATGCTACAGAAACATATGGAATGCTCCAGCCTGCTTTTCGACCATGTTGCATGAACCTAGCATGAGTGGCATAAGAGATTCAAGGAAGGCAGGGAGTCTGTGAGGGATGATGAGAGGTGTGGGAGGAGTAATGGAGTCAATACACCAGAGTTGATTCGCCAAAGAGTTGGGGTTAGGGTTAGGGCTACTATGTTGAGGTTTTAAGGGAGTTCAGGAAGAGATTCCTAGGGAAGAGGCCAGCACTCTTCAAATCGGGTCAGTGGCATTTCTACCAGGAAAATGCACCAGTCCACAATTCCATCCTCGTCACAGACTATTTGACCAAGATGGACATCGAGATAGTTCCTCATCCTCCCTATAGTCCAGACCTTGCTCCCTGTGACTTTTGCTTGTTCCCAAAGCTCTGAGGCTGTCATTATGAGACAATTGAGGAGATGAAAGAGGCTGTGACGAAGGTCATTGACACGCTCACACAAGAGGACTTCCATGGAGCCTTCCAGATGTTGTTGGAACGGTACAAGTGCCTTACAGCCGGAGGAGATTACTTCGAAGGGACCAGTTCACAATTCCATCCTTGTCACAGACTATTTGACCAAGATGGCCATCAAGACAGTTCCTCATACTCCCTATAGTCCAGACCTTGCTCCCTGTGACTTTTGCATGTTCCCAAAGCTCTGAGGCTGTCATTATGAGACAATTGAGGAGATGAAAGAGGCTGTCAGGGACTAGAGTTTCATGGGTGTAGTATTAATAAAAGTGCCCATACGAAAAAAGTCTGGAAACTTATTTAATGATCCTTGTATTTAACCCATAGCTGGGAGGATACTGGGTTTCATACCTTTCCCAAGGGTATTTGTCCGAAAGTGAACGTAATAGCGCGAATTGAGTTCGAACTCGCATACTACGATTCCGCCGTCCATCGATTTAACCATTTCACCACGCGGACATCCCCACTGATCACGTGTTCCTGGTCTTATTTCTCACTCTTTTCCTGTTAGCGTGGGTTATGATGACCAAAAATAACAACAAAATAAACAAGTCCAATTCTTACAATTATTAGTATTGGATTGGAATACTTGAAACCATTTAACAGTGCAAACAAAATGATTAGTACTAAATAAGATTTATTTGTGCAAGATTGCTATACGGAAACCATCTGGGTTTGCAAACAAATGAGCCCTAACAACTAGTTTAAACATTAAGTTACAAACAAAATATTCGCTTAGTAATCATATATATTAATCTAAACAGGATTTGACATTATATAACTCACAATGGTTGATATGCCGTAAAACACCAACCACAAATAACACAAGATTAGTTATTTCTAAGTTTGACTTAGTTCAGCACAAGGCTAGTAATACAGAGCACACAGTGAGCATCAAACTCACGAGGAATTGTCTGTTAGACAAGCTCTCAAACACATACACAGTGCAAGGCGCTTCTCCGTCTTTGAATAATGTTAGTCATAGGAAAGTAATGTCTTGAACGGATTTCTTTGGTGGTTCTTTGCCCATAGGTCGTATTTGAATATCCAAGTTAAAATTAAAGTTCAGCATAATAACAAGTATTAAAAATAAAGAAGGAAAAAGTTTTGCCCGATATATATATATATGGCTCAATGAAAAAAAAACGCGGAGTGGAATATTTCAAGTTGAGCTCTTGTTAAAATTAACTGCCATAGTATATTTAATGATACGTTATGAAAACTAATTCCACGTGTGTGAAGTGGTTTCATTTGAAGACCACGGTTTTTTCCCCTTTTTGTCTTGGTTTTGTTCAGTGTTTTTCATTTTGAATTTTAATCAAAGAAACTTGAGAATGTGGATAGGTAAAGAATTCGTTCACGATGAGAATACGTATTATTCTATTTTTCTCTTATTGTTGTTGTTGCTAAAAATCAATCAATCAATCAGACTCTTACGTTGTATTAGCATTCTTATTAGATTTGATAAAGATATTTCCATGATACCGTATATGCTGATTCTTTTGATTTTCATATATTTAGTATGGTTTGGGGATAATCATGATATATATATATATATATATATATATAACACTCCAAATGAATAGGAATAAAACTCACTGCAACAAACTTAATACAACCCCTGAGGACGACCAGAGAAATGGTCGAAAGCGCTTCGGCTAGTATGGGGCACTTTCTTCACCAACTTGACCCAGATATAAGAAAAATAACAAGAAGACTTGAACGACTTCACTCGAAGATGTTAAAAAGAAAATAATCCCTGGTCCTTAACCAAACATGCTAAGATAACGACTTGCTGTTTAAGAACACAATATATATATATATATATATATATATATATATATATATATATATATATATAATCGTGTTACCATTAGCGTCTATTGCAAGCCTCATCATAAATGAATTGAGGTCTCGACAGCCGTTGAACGGGTGTATGTAAACAATTGTAATTGTAATTCATAACCGTTTAAAATTTACTTCGCAGCTAATATCTCCTCGTGGCTAAATGGTTAGAGGCTTTGGCTTGGTGTTTGAGTCAACCGGGTTTCGATCCCAGCTACGGGAAGCTACTGATGAGTTCTGATAGAACGAAACAGATCTGTCTGTGGATGATTATATATATATATATATATATATATATATACGCGTATAATGAACGAATTTTAAAGACCAATTTTCCCCTTCAAAAGCAAGGGGTTATTCTTTACACAGGATATACTTTCAAGACATCGAAGCTTACTTCGTTCCTTGACCTAAACTTGTCGTAACCTCAATTCAAAGTGTCACCGCGTAGCTTAGACATTAACAAAGGCTATTTGTTAAGTTAATAGACTTTACTTAACATTGTTTACTATTTATGACACCCAACTCAATCGGCTGGGGCTTTTGGATACACCGACAACATCTCTGCAGAGGGATAAGACCCACCCCGCAACGAATGTCCCGAATATGATATTAAACCATCGAATGTCGAGGCTCCAGCCTTGGAGACTTGGGGAATGTGGACTACCCCTTTCTTGCCATTGCTCCCAGGTCCACTCTGCCCTGGAGTGGTACTATTTACCAACCCCTCCGCTCGGGCAGGATATGACACAAGGTCAATTTTTGAGCGGAGTTTAACAGGTTTGAATTCAAAGTTTTCCTTTTCCTAGACTAGTTGCCTAACCATGGCTGAAGAACCTAGTCTGTCCTACTATTTACCCATAGCTGGAGGGAGAATTATTGGATCCATACCTTTCCCAAGGGTATTAGTGCTATGTGAAATGCAATCAGTCTCGTCCAGGATTTGAACTCGTATCGCCGTGTTCATTTCCTACGGCGATAACGACTACACCACGGGCGATAACGACTACACCACGGGCACTCTGCCCTGGAGTGGTAGCACCTCACAGAGTGCCATCTATAGATCAAATAGAACTTTTTTACATTTAAACTGTGTGCAAACAAATGAGTTATGTTCAATTCAATTGTTAGAGAACTGTTTGGTCATTTACTTGTGTGTAAATAAATGACTGATGTTTAATTGAAATATTAGGGATACATAGCAATACTTGGAATCATTCAACTGTGAGCAATTAAATAAGTAATGTTCAATAGAATAATTAGTGTTAAGTAGCAATACCTGTAAGTAAGTAACAGGACATTGGCATTAAATAACCTACGATGGTTAAATTGCCATAAAACTCAACCAAACCAAATCCTATATATTTAATATATGTATAAAAAGGCATTAAACAACCTACAGTGGTTGATATGCTATAAAACCCAAACAAATCACATTATATCTTTATTTAATATATATATATATATATATATATATATATATATATATATATATATATATATATATATGAAGAAGATTTGGCATTAAATAACCTGCAAGGGTTGATATACCATAAAACCTAACCAAACCTATTAATGACACCTGTGCAATATATATATATATATATATAAGTGTTATAAACAGTAACCAAAATTAGGTAAAAGGTTTACCATCTTAACTTTGTTTAAGCATGCAGGTAAACACGGTGAGCTACATCAAAGTCTTGACTACATTGTTTGATTAAGGGATTACATTGATTTTGATTGTATTACTAAAATTTTGAAATTGTAAATAAGTGTTTGAATGTTTTCTCTTTATATCATTGGATGTTGAAGAATTATATATCTTGGTTAGAAGTTATTCATTACATTCTATATATGGTTTGGTTTCTTCAGTTAATGGCATATCAACCTTCATGAGTTATTTAATGCCAAAGCCATCCTTGTAAAACGGTAGTGATACTATTTAACGCCAAACGAGGATGAAGATTGGGAAGTTCATGCCTTTCCTGAGGTTATTGTCCCGAAAGTGAATATAATAATAAGACCGAAGTTCGAACTCGCTTTCTTCGAGGGCACAGTGGAGTAATTTAACCATTATACCACCGTTACCCACCTAAACAATACATGATACAAAGACGTTTTGTGGTTAAAAACTAAGAATTGTTCATCACACGATGATCTGAAATTCCAACTGCTTGCATAGAAATAACAATGTTTAATGTTTAAACGTCCTTTCTTTTTTCGTGAACGGCATTTCTATACCCGAAAAGAAAAAAAAAAACACTTAAAACATTAAACATAAAATTTTAGCGTTCTTTCAACGAATTCTGTTAAAATTTGAGATTATTTGAATGAAGTTATTTGATTATGGAATGATATCAATTATTTGAATCAAGTTATTTGATTAAGGAATGATATCAATTTTTCTTAAGTACACTGTATATCGTCAAGTGAAATTCTTTACCCAAACCTGTTGAAAGTCGTATAACGAAACGATACTCTCAAGTTCGAAGTTCACTTTAAAAGGCTTTGCAAACTTACAATGAAAGAAGAAAGAATCTATCGGTGAAAGCCACCGCTGCGCAATGTTAAATAACATCAGGAAAGGGATGTCTCTGTGGCATAGTAACTAACGTAAAGTACTGTGACATCGTAGTAAGCGAGTTAAAATTCTAGTCACGCTATCACTTTCACTTTTGAACTAATACCATTAGGAAAGGTATGAATCCCGTTATATCCCGTGTTGTGGGTTAAAGAGTACCACAACTGTTCTTTTACCAGACGGCATTGACATTAAATAAACCCACGAAGTTTCATTAAACAAAGAAACCGGACGAAACCAAACACTGAAGCTGATTTTATCTCATCATACGTAGCGCGTTAGCTGATTCCCTTGCTTGAAGAACAGTGTCGAGAAGAGACAAGTATGGCATGTTGACACGCAAGAATGATCCATTCAAAGCATAGACATGGCTCATGAGGAAATGAGGAAGCTTGTCAGTCCGGACGCCATGACCAATTTAATTTCTATAGCAAATAGCCAATCCGATTACGTTGCTGAACCTTCCACCAGAAGTGCTCAACATATGTACAGTTGTCTTGTTGCGGTATAGCCATTCATCTAATTGCCTCCAAAAGTTCAGCAGCTGACACGCGTCACAAGAAACTGATTAAAATTTTAGGAAATTTATTTTGCACGCAAAGTTGGGCTTTTAAAAGAAAAAGAATTTCTTTATAGTTAGTTGAGCTGTACGATAATTCAAAACTGTCTTGCTAATGTAGTGATTTACTAGCATGACGAAGCAAAAATAGCGCCAAACGAGGTGTCCCCATAGCGTTGTGGCTAACGTACTGGACTGCGACCTCGAAGTAAGCGAGTTCGAACTCCAGTCGTGCTATTACCTTCACTTTCGGACTAAGTCCTTGGAAAAGGTATGAATCTCCTTATCCCCCAGTACTGCCACTGTTCTTCAACAGGGATAGCTTTGGCATTAAACAACCCACAAAAGTTGATATGCCATCAAACAAGGAAACAAAAAACAATAGAGTCATGTTAGTAAATTCTGAGGCTTTTGTTCTGGAGATCTAGGGATTATGGAGTACCTCTTTATTGCCATTACTCCCAGGTCCACGTTGACCTAGAGTGATCATAGTTATTAGGATCCTACTTTTGGGTCAAATAGATCTTTTTTTTTTAATATTCGTATACTAAATGGCCGTGTGCAAGAAATATCCCTCCCGCCTATTGGGGGCTGTAGAAAACGCTGGCTACACCATTGTATAAGAGTAAAACCCCACCTCAATGAGTGTCCTGGGTATGACACAAAACGATCTGATGGTGAGGTTCCAGTCCTGGAGCTTTGGAGAATCAAGGAGTACCGTTTAATTGCCATTACATCAGGTCCGCTCTGACTTAGAGTGACAGTACCTGTTGCAGTCTCATTTATGGGCCAAATAAAACTATTTAACTGTGCAAAGGATTGATTAAAATTAAAACAATTATTAGTATTAGATATGAATTCTTGAAACCATTTAACTTTTTTTATTTGAAACTATACAGCTATGTTCAAATTGGTTGTATTAGATAAGAATACTTGATAAATAGAATTTACTAGAAACTGGTTGACGAATTCACCTACCTAGGGAGCAGTGTCTCATCAACCGAAAAAGACATCGACACGCGGTTAACGAAGACATGGACAGCTATCGATAAGCTATCGGTCATATGGAAATCAGACCTGACCGATAAAATGAAACAGTTTCTTCCAAGCAGCGGTCGTGTCGATACTACTGTATGGATGCACCACTTGGCCGCTGACAAAACGGCTGGAGAAGAAGCTGGGCGGCAACTACACAAGAATGTTACGAACAATATTAAACAAGTCCTGGCGGCAACACCCCACAAGGCACCAAGTATACGGCCATCTGCCTCCCATCACGAAAACTATACAAGTTAGACGGGCCAGGTACGCAGGGCACTGCTGGAGGAGCAGGGACGAGCTCATAAGTGATGTACTCCTATGGACCCCCACATATGGACGAGCTAAAGCAGGACAACCAGCCAGAACATACATACAGCAGTTATGTGAGGATACGGGATGTAGCCCGGAAGACCTGCCGGAGGCGATAAATGATAGGGAAAGTGGCGAGAGAGGGTCAGGGATATCCGTGCTAGTGGCACGACATGATGATGATGATGATGATGATATAAATATACTTGAAACCATTTAATTTTGAGTAAACAATTGATTAATATTAAATATTGTCATTAGTGTTAGCAATACTTCAAGAATTATTAACAATACTTGAAACCATTCAACTGTATGCAAACAAATGAGGTCAGGCTCTTGTTAAAACAATGTTAACTATAAACTACTTCCTTACAAATCACACACACACACACACACACACATATATATATCTATCTATATATATATATATATATATAATAGAGGAATTGATACATATGAGCATGCGGTTGCGCATTCTTACCATGACTAGTTGATTTGGCATCGCTTATGAATTGGTGGTCCATTGGTAGAAGTTCGGTTTCTACATTCTGTGGTTGCTGGTTCGATCTCTAGTGGTGGAGATTATCGTATGCACTGCTGATGAGACCCAATAAGATCGAAACAGCTGTTCTGTGTTCCGTATGTCGCATGTGGGTATTTGCTGGATTTTCTGGTCATGGTAATTAATTAATATATATATATACCCCTCCACATTTATATAATTTGGCATTAAATAGCCCACAAGAGGTAATATGCAACAAAACACAATCAAACCAAACATACAAAAAAGAGGTGTCCCATGCATGACACGAAACTACATTTCGTGATGTCTTCCTGTTTGGAGCACTGTTGAGTGTTGTGTACCACTTCATTGCCATTATTCACAGGTCTCCTCTGACCCCGAATGGCAGTTCTTGTTAGGCTCCTAACTATTGGTCAAGTTGATCTGTTCAAAATTTAGTCGCGTTTAATTGAACTATGTGTAAAAAGCCCCTGTAGAAACACTTACAAAAAAAATTAAAATATCAATGTACATTGAACGCGATTCCTTAACAACTTGGCCTAAAATAACACTAGATGAGATTATAGGTTAACGAAAACTTATTACTCAAATAGTTTCCAAATATTTGTTGAGTAAAGTGCAAAAAGTGCCCGTGGTTATCGTCGCAGGAGTTGGACACGGCAACACGAGTTCAAATCCTGGACGAGACTGATTGCATTCCACATAGCACTAATACCCTTGGGAAATGTATGAATCCAATTATTCTCCCTCCAGCTATGGGTAAATAGTAGGGCAGACTAGGTTCTTCAGCCTTGGTGAGGCAACTAGTCTAGGAGAAGGAAATCTCTGAATTCAAACTCCGCTTAAAAAATTGACCTGGTTTCATATCCTGTCCGAGCGGAGGGGTTGGGTAAATATGGTAAAGTGCAAAAAGCTTTATAATGAATTTCTTATCCAAAATATATTTATAAATAACGTGGTGTTTTATCAAAGACTCAACCTTACCGATATAAAAGAATGGAATTATACTGCAATGTTTTAGTCATTTTGAATCAATGTATAACAATCTAAACAGTCTAAACTATTGCATCATTCACTAACCTCACTCGAGCATCCATTCCATTGTGTTGTCTCATTCATGTCTCCTTTTAAAAATGAACGTATACTTGGTATAAATCTTATGAATTTCTTCTGGGTCATACTTCTCAACAATATTTAATTGAATAGATGAATTTCGAGAGACAGAAAAAAATGAACATTATTATTAACTGAAAAATCTTGATTATTGTGTGTTTCAATCCATCACCCAGAAATCTACTTCCACAGATTGGGCTGTCTACAACTGTTATCAGGGTTGGAAAGAAATTAAAATAGTTTAAATACAAGTTGTCAAAAAAGATGGCTGCGGCTTCGTTTTTTTAAACATCGTTAAATTAATCATTGAATGTTTTCGTCCTTTCAATTAAAGAGTCTTGTTATTCCGACGAAGAACTGTCGTCCACGAAAACCTACTTTGTTTGCCTATCGCAAAATCAAAGAAATAATTTATTTGAATACATAGTTTGGTTTGGTTTCTTTGTTTAATGGTACGTTAACCTTAGTGAGTTATTTAATGCCAAAGCCATCCTATACGAACAGTAGTGGTACTATTTAACCCATCGTTGGAGGGATATGAGGGTTCATACTTTGTCCAAGGGTATTAGTCTGAAACTGAATACAATAACGTGACTGGAGTTCGAACTCGCTTACAATGATGTCACAGTCCAACACGTTAGCCACTACGCGATGGAAACTCCTCCGAATACAAAATATTAAGTAGATGTAAGATCATCAAAAATCATTTGCTTTGTTACGTTTATTTATTTATTTATTCGTCGTTTGATTGATTTAACGACATGTTAACCAGTCTGGGGTTATTTTATGCCGAGAAGTAAGGGAATTGCGTTTATTTTACGATCATATTTTATTGTGCTTCTTCAAAGATTTTATTTTTGTATACGGTCCTATGGAATACGAATAATTTTAAAATTTGATCTATCTCTGTGTGTGAATGTGTGTATGCGTGCGTACGTGTGTGTGTGTGTGTGTGTGTGTGTGTGTGTGTGTGTGTGTGTGTGTGTGTGTGTGTGTGTGTGTGAAAAGTCACTAAAGATTAGTAAAACCATTCATAAACACTTAGTCTCTAACATATATTCAGCTGTAAAAATACAAGCCGTAACGTTAAGACGAAGAAATCGTTTTTTGTTTGGTTTTGTTTTGTTTTGTTTTTTTCTAATTTTTCCTCCTTCATTATCATCTTTCTTCTTATTTTGTGACTGACGTAAAATCGTCCCAAACCGTCGGAATTTCAGCGTTTATAATAGATTTTTCAAACAGAGGGTTAGTTCTTGGAACTGCTGATCAGTGTTAATGTGCATAAACCAGAATCTGACCTGGAAAAGGAAACTCACAAAATTTTCTGATTTTTGATCTATCTACCTAACAGATACTAAAACTCTAGTCAGAGGGAAACTGGGAGTAATGATAATGAAGGAGTCCTCTATTCTCCCCAGAACGCACGATACAGTTTAGTATCATATCCAGGACACCCCTTTTTTGGAGCGGACTTACCCCCATACACACATACACACTCGCCTAGTATACAGTCAACTTATTCTAAGCCCCACAAGCAGGGTAGGTAAAATGTTTGTGTCAAACTTAAGAAATTGATATTTGTAAAATAGAGTTATGCAGATTTTTTCTAAGAGTATTTAAGTAACGGGTGGAAATAATTTTCTAAAGATATATTACATCCATTTTTTCATAGTAGTGCTAGAAATAGATATGGAATCTTTCGTGATTAAATTAGGTTTAGTTAGTTATGGTATTTCAATCTTCATGGGTTATTTAATGCCAAAGTCGTCATCGTAGAAAGGTATTCTATAACCCATACCTGCGGACGTATATGTTCCATATAATTCCCTGGGTATGTGAAAGTAATAGCGTGACTGGAGTTCGAACTCACTTACTACGATGTTGCAGTCCAGCACGTTAGCCAGTACGCCATGAAATCTCTTCTTAAATTAGGGGTAATTTACTTATTACAACATGTTCCCACGTCAATGAAATAAATTTATAAATTTATAAACAATGAATAATTGTGTGTTTCTCAAGACTTACGCCCATTTGGAAACTTGCTTTTCATTCAATTCTGTTCACACATAATTTTTAAAAAAGATATTCCATAAAGCATGTGGGAAAACTCTCAGCTTATTCATATAAATCTAATTATTTTTCTAAATACTAAAAGAATAGTTCTACTTTCCTAAATATTCTATCTTGTAAATTATTTAAGAAAGTCACTTATTTCATATTCCAAACTCAATAAATAGGACATGGAAGGGTTAGTGGGGATATCCACGTGGTGTAATGGTTAAAGCGATGGACTGCGGAATCTTAGTAAGCGAGTTCGTACTCCAGTCGGGCTATTACGTTCATTTTCGAGTAAATACCCTTGGGAAAGGTATGAACCCTCTTATCCTCCCAGCTATGGGTTAAATAGTACCACTACTGTTCGTCTAGGAGAATGGCTTTGGCATTGAATAACCTACAAAGGTTGATATGCCATTAACTAAAGAAACCAAACCGAAGGATTAGTTTGACAAATCAGAGTACCAAAATTTGAAGTTTCTAAAGAAAAGAAAATGGTTTCCTATATATAGATGGTTTCTTTGTTTAACAGTAGTGTTACTATTTAACCCATAGCTGGGAGGATAAGGGGGTTCATACCTTTCCCAAGGGTATTTGCCCGAAAGTGAACGTAATAGCGCGACTGGAGTACGAACTCGCGTACTACGATTCCGCAGTCCATCGCTTTAACCATTACACCACGTGGATATCCCCACTAACCCTTCCATGTCCTATTTATTGAGTTTGGAATATGAAATAAGTGACTTTCTTAAATAATTTACAATAATTTTTTTCTTTTTTTCACAAAATGTTCACTACATAGGTGAAACCTTCCGGTTTAAATCCCGCTACATTAAAACCTGACTTTTTTTTTTTTTTTTTTGATTAATGATAAATATTCGCACCTCTTAGTAAAGTGTAAATACATCAGCAACTACTAATATCTAAACAAGGTGAAAGAATCAGTATTTCTATACGACCCTCATCCTTTGAAGTTGTCGTGATTATAAAAAAAAAAAAAAGTTAAGCAGTTCATCAAGCTTAAAAATACAAAAACAGCAACAACTGGTAAAGTCAGTTGGTAGAGGAACGAAGCTAATCGGTCAAAAAATTGTTGTTGACGTTATTTTATTATTATTTTATCATATAAGACAGACTGAAAACTTGGAAAGAAAGTGGGAACGAAATCGAAAAATGTCCAGATGGTATATTTAAATAGTTGCTGCTTTTTTTAGGAAATGAAAACTAAAAGTCATCATATTATTTCAGGAAAGTTATTTCAACTGCTGAAAAGTTTTGGACTGCTATTGACAGGTGATTGGCCACATAGAAATCTGATCTCTCTGATAAAATAAAGCTGTAGCCGTGTCGGTATAGTTGCACCACTTTAACTTTAACGAAACGCTTGCAGAAAAAAAAAGCTAGATTGGAACTGTACGAGAATCCGGAGTGTTGCTTTAAACAAATCCTGGAAGCAGCACCCCCACCCCCAAAAAATTTCAACTTTACGACCACTTACCTTCTATCTCACGAACTTTCTATGAAAGGCGAGCAAACACACGTTGGTGAAGTAAAAACGAACTCATTAGCGACGATCTCCAATGAACTCCTACACATGGATGCAGCAGTTTTGGTCAACTAGCAAAAACTTGGTGCAGACACTGGAGGCTGACTAGAGGACTTACCAAAGAGCAATGCCCTAGAAGAAAAAAGAGTCAAAGGATTCCGTACTGTCGGCATGCCTTGATGATGATGATGATGTTATAGGTTTGTTGTTTTTTTTTGGGGGGGGGGTTGCCAAATGATGACAACGTCTCACAAAATGCCTTAATCTCTTCAGTGTTATTCTATGCAAATGACTTGGGTTTTTTTCAGATGTGTGCGTATGTATGCGCACGCACGTGTGTGTGTGTGTGTGTGTGTGTGTGTGTGTGTGTGTGTGTGTGTGTGTGTGTGTGTGACTTTGTGGCAAATTCTATATCAACAGGTTGTTTTTAGCAGGTCGATTTGAAAATAGAAACATAAGCGAAACGTATTTGTTTTTTTTAATTTTTTATTTTACTTCATTCTTTTTTATTTTATTGATTTATCTATCAATTCATCTGTGTGTGTGTGTGTGTGTGTGTGTGTGTGTGTGTGTGTGTGTGTGTGTGTGTGTGTGTGTGTGTGTGTGTGTGTGTGTGTGAAAAGTCACTAAAGATTAGTAAAACCATTCATGAACACTTAGTCTCTAACATATATTCAGCTGTACAAATACAAGCCGTAACGTTAAGACGAAGAAATCGTTTTTTGTTTGTTTTTTTTTTTTTTTCTTCTAATTTTTCCTCCTTCATTATCATCTTTCTTCTTATTTTGTGACTGGCGTAAAATCGTCCCAAACCGTCCGAATTTCAGCGTTTATAATAGATTTTTCAAACAGAGGGTTAGTTCTTGGAACTGCTGATCAGTGTTCATGTGCATAAACCAGAATCTGACCTGGGAAAGGAAACTCACAAAATTTTCTGTAATTTTGAAATAAAAACGAATCTTGTCTTCGGAAATCCAAAAAAGAAAGTAACATCTCAGCTAGAAGATTTCGCTTTTCCGGCAGATAACAGTGAAAAATGAAGGAAAAAGAAAATGTAAAAAAAAAAAAAAAAAGATACAGACCTTGCTAAAGAGCTGAAAAGGCTATAACACATGAATGTGACATGAATTAATTAGTCGGATCCTGTAGAACAATTTCATCAAACCAGAGAAAGAGACTGGGTAAAATGAAGATCCGTGGAAGAATTGAAACCGTCGAGCTCTTTTGAGATCGGTCAAAATACTAAAAATTGTTGGGGTGAGGAAGTCCCTGTGGCGTAATTCTTACAGTGCTGGACTGTGGAATCATGATTAGCGAGTTAGAACCCAAGTCGGACAATTACATTTTTTTTTCGTATTGATACGCTTGGTATAGGTTTAAAGTCTCTTATCATCGTAGCTATGGGTTAAATAGTACCACTACAGGTCTGCTACGACAACTTTGGCATAAAATAACCCACGATGGTTGATATGCCATTAAAACAAAGAAACAAGAATGTGAAAAGACTCGTTGAAAGCATCAGAACGCTTTGAAAAAAAGAAAATTACAAGTACATAGAAATATTGGAAACCGGACAACTATGACACTAGGCGGGTGGTCCGCTAAGCAGACGATCCCTTAGTCTGTTTTGGCGCGAAACCAAACAAAGGGCTTGGTTTCGAGATCTCCGACGAGACCGGAAGTGGGAGAGGAAAAGCAGGTCCAAGAGAAGCCTGAGAGTCAGTTGAAAAAGGAACCCAGAGAGGGTGATTTGGCGAAGAGAGACGCAGAGAGGCAGTCGAAAACAGACAACCGAAGGGAGCAGTCAAGACGAGGTAGCAGTCCTGAGTCGACAACGGTCAACAGAAGCAGTGAGGGAAGACCAGTCAAGATGAGTTGGCATTCCTAGTAGCTTTGTAGAAATTTCGCGAAAAATACACTCCCAGTGATAGTTTACAAAATGCACGAAAAGCTGGACAAAAAAAGTGTCACAAAACAACCCTTCTTGCACTTAGAGCTGACCTAAGTCCATATTGTTCGTTGTTATTCTTTCTCTCCCACTCCCTCGGTTGTATTTCTTGTGGCCGTAAAGAAATGTGTGATACCTGTGTCGGAACCCACTAGATGAATCACGGGCCATGAATAGTATTGGTTTTAAGAAGTTGATGTATTCGGGGAGGCCGAAGGGGTGTATCACACAACATTAAACAAGCAGAAATGAAAGGAAAAAAAAGAAAATAGTACTTAAGGAAATCGTACCAAAGAGGAGAGAGAAAACGTCTCGAAACCAAGCTTTGCCGTGGAAATCTCATCGAAGGAATAAACAATAAATTATCTTTTAAGAATTTTTCACGACTGCGTTAGTCGATGGTTTTTTACCAGAGCAAATCTCCTCAACTCTCCAGGACTCTTCTTAGTATTCTAACCGATCTCAACAGTGCTGTAGTTTGGATGGTCTCCTCTCGTCCTGTTATTTCCAAGTTCTCCAGTTCCTGTACCAATCCTTTGGTGACCGTACCAAGAGCACCAATTACAATTGGTATCACCATCACTTTCATGTTTCGCAGTTTTTTTCAATTCCCTAGCAAGGTCCATGTACTAAGTAAATTTGGCGACCTTAGTCGAGGATGACCTAAAGGCTCCTTTTTCAATAGCTACCACGCCGAGGTGTAGGGAAGGTTGCTACACCATTCCCTGGATTGCTCTACTTTAACCTTGATCATTACCTTATCATGCTAAGTTTTAGGCAAGGTGGCACCAAGTACAATTTTTTAGTCTTTGTTATAACTCGACCTGGGATTGAACCCCGGTCTTCCGGATCATTGGCGAACACTCTACTCATTAAACCAACGGACATCCTTTTCTCGCTTTCTTTCAGTTTCATTCTGTGATCAGCCGGGACAGAAAAATCCACAATTCAGCAAGTTCTTTAACCGACTCATTGGTCCAGTGGGTAGAGTGTTCGCCAATGGTCCGGTAGATCTGGGTTCAATCCCTGGTCGCGTCATACCAAAGACTTTAAAAATGGTACTTGATACCTCCTTGCTTAACACTCAGCAGTATAAGGTACGTATGAAGGGTAAAGTGGAGCAATCCAGGGAAAGGAGTAGCGTCCTCTCCTACACCTCTGTGTAGTAGCTATTGGAAAGGGAGCCTTCTGGTCACCCTCGACTACGGTCGCCAACTTTACTTACTTTTACTTTTTTTATTACAAGGTCTGATCGTCTGGCCGAGATTAGGTGATTCGTTTGTATCTCAAAATCTCAGAGGAGTTTGTGCGTCTCATTCTCCAGGACAGATTCTGGGTTCTGCATATACCATTTGTTCGTATGGTTAAATTTAAATTTCTTGCATAATTCCCAGTGAATCACCTTGCTCACCCAGTCGTTTCTAGTCTTAATATTCTTTCAATGCTAATTTTTTGCATTCGCTAATTATGTGATGGATCGCTTCGTCTCTATCACCACATAACTTACATCTGCTGATTTGTTACGTCTTATCTATTCTTGCTTTAATATGATTGGTCCTTATACCGTTGTTTTGTGCTGCAATTAGAAGCGACACAGTTTCTCTCAAAAGGTTCCCCTTTCTTAGCCACGTCCACGTTTTCTCGTGTGAGACATCATTTGTTAGACGCTTAAAACGTCCATAGAGTTGTTTTTCTTCCCATTTTTGTTTTCTGGTTATTTCCGTCCTGTTGGTCCTCGTGTTGTCAGTTACGAGTTTTCACACCAGTGTTAACTGGTGATCTTTTACTGAAGATTAAGTGACAGCAAGTCTCCTCATGTCCCCAGGGCTCTTTGAGTATTCTCGCCGATCTCAACAATGCTGTAGTCTGGATGGTCTTGATTCTTCTTTCGATTCCTCAAATCTTTCCGTTGGTTGGCTGGTTGGTTTTTATAGCATATCAAACTTTGTTGGTTATTTAATGCCAAATCCATTTTTAAACAGAGAATAAGTTCTATTTCAAACAATTCAATTTTGCGGAAGTACAGTTTCAATGTCAAAAACAGTTTTATTTCAAACAATTCAGTCCAGCACAAGTACTCAGTCCAAATGTAAGTACACAGTTTAATTGTCAAAAACATTTCTATTTCAAGCTATTCAGCTTAGTCAAACAGTTTTCATTCAAACAATTCTCTTTAGTATAAAATGAGTTTTTGTCCACACACAGTTAAATGTCAAAACAGTTGTATTTCAAGCAATTCAGTTTAGCATAAGTACGCATCTTAGTTCTATTTGACCTATAAATAGGACCGTATCAGGTACTACCATTCTGAGCCACAGTGGGCCTGCGAGCGATGGCAATGAAAAGGTACTCCACATTCCCCAAAGCCTCAGCATTACTGGAGCCTCACCATCAGATTGTTTAGTATCATATCCAGGACACTCGTTGAGAGGGGGTTTTATCCCTCTGCAGATGTGCAGTCGGTGTATTCTACAGCCCAAACCGACTGGGCAAATCCATGTCTTTGAGGGCTGTTCTAAGTGCACTAATTACGATTAATATCACCTTGTTTCAAGGCCTAACCTTACCATAACTTTAATCTAAAGTGTCCTGGGGCTGTAGAATACACCGACTGCATCTCTGCAGAGGGGTAAGACCACCCCCTAACAAGTGTCTTGGATATGACACTAAACAATCTGTTGGTGAGGTTCCAGTAATGCTGGAGCTTTGGGGAATGCGGAGTACCCCTTCATTGCCATCGCTCCCAGGTCCACTCTGGCCCGGAGTGGTAGCACCTGATAGGGCCCTATCTATGGGTTAAATAGAACTAACAGCATACTTATACTAAAATGAATTGTTTGTGTAAACTGAATAGCTTGAAATAGAAATGTTTTTGACAATTAAACTGTACTTACATTTAAACTGCGTGCTTATGCTTAACTGAATTATTTCAAATAGAACTGTTTTTCGACATTAAAACTGTATTTACACTTAACTGAATTGTTACATATAACTACTTGAATAGTTTAAAATGGAAATGTTTTTGACAATTAAACTGTGTACTTATGCTAAACTGAATTTGAGTATTAATTTTTCTTTTCTTTTTTATTTTTATCTATTTATTTTTTTTTTTTTTATGGCGCAGCGGATAGAGGCATTGAGTCTCTACGGTTCCAGGTGAGCATCGTCAGAAGATAGCGGTTTCAAATCCTACCCAAGCCGGCCAGAGGTTTACTTGGTCAAAAACGTGGTGCGATAGACAAAAATTATGGAAGGCAGTAATTACTGGGGATACGGTTACAAGACTCAGCATTCCTATCCAAGGTTGCGGTTAATCACCTGAAGAAAGCCAGAGGTGAAATTTAGCCGAAACGTAGTGAAAGAAGAAACAACACAAAAACTACCAAGATGAGGACAAAAAGTCAGCAATAAATAAAAGATTAATTCTCAGATTAAGAAGCCTCATCTCAAAATGATTCCAATTAAAGACAACTAAACTGAATTGTTTTCAATAGAACAGATTATTTACATAAAAATGGATTTGGCGTTAAATAACCTACAAAGGTTGATATGCCATTAAACCCAACAAACTAAACCAAACCATAACAAAGTGTCCCTGCTTAGCATATTCCTAACCAAAAGCTATTGGCTAAGATGATTAAGATTTTACTTTACATTGTTTATTGTTCATAACACCTGTGCATATATGTGCATATATATATATAATAAATAGTAAAGAATGTTAGATATCTTCCAAGAAAACATGGAAGGCTACATCGCAGTTTAAACTATATTGTTTACAGTACTGCATTGATTTTGATTATATCAAAGTCGTTTTGAAAGTATAAGTATTTTAATGTTTTCTCTTTGTCATTTGATGTTGAAAAAATATTTTTGTAGGCTAGCAGAGCCAAAAGTCAGGGGTCGTTCATTACACGCAATATATAATAAATACATTTTTTGTGGCTAAAAATTGGGAGTGGTTTATTTATATATATATATATATATATATATATATATAGAGAGAGAGAGAGAGATGAATCAAAGTGCTCGATAAAAATCAAATAACTTTACTTAAAAGCAAGAAGTCTTACTAACAGCGTCAGTAATACATCCAGCAAATAAGCAGTTATTGTTGGTGGGGAATTGAGTCGCTAAAAAGATTACATTGCAGAGACTCGATTGGAAATGTTAAATAAAAGGTGTCTACGTTTCGTAGTGGCTAATGTCCTGAACTGTAACAACGTCGTAAATGAGTTCGAACTCCAGTCGCGCTAATACGTTCTCTCAGACTAATACCTTTAGGAAAGTTATGAATCCCTACTTATCTCTCAAGCTCTGGTTTAAATAGTACCACAACTGTTCTTCTACATCGATAGCTTGCCATTAAATAACCCACGAAGAATGATAAACGATTAAACAAAGAAACCTAACCTAAGGTGACTTTCTTTCTTTCGGAAAGGCAATAAGGTTGAAGTTGACTGGAAGATTAAAATCCTGTTCGCAGTAACGTCAATAAGTTCACTTGAACTTCTCTCTGAAATTGAGGGGAGATTTTTAACATTAAGTAAGTAACTGTCTTTAATCCACGTGTGTAACAAAATCTAAAACAAGAAGACATACGTGAGTCATTGTTTTCAGAAAGAATTAAACTGTGTACATATGCTAAACTGAATAGTTTTAAATAGAACTGTTTTTGTATGCTAAACTGGATTGTTTGAAACAGAACTGTTTGTGACATTGAAACTGTCTTATGCTAAACTAAATTGTTTGAAATAGAACTGCTTATTTGTATAAAAATGGATTTGGCATTAAATAGTCAACAAAAGGTTGATATGCCATAAAACCTAAGAATAGTTTTTGTTTACACACAGTTAAATGTCAAAACAGTTCTATTTCAAACAATTCAGTTTGGCAAACAAAAACAGTTCCATTTCAAGTAATTCAGTTTAGCATAAATACGCAGTTTAGTTTTATTTAACCCATAGATAGGATCGTATCTAGTGCTACCACTCCGGGTCAGAGTGGACCTCTGCATTCCCCCAAAGCCCCAGCATTACTGGAGCCTCACCATTAGATTATTTAGTATCATATCCAAGACACTTGTTGGAGTAGTTTTACCCCTCTGCAGAGGTGCAGTCGGAGTATTTATTCTACTGCCCCAGCCGACTGGGCAAGAGAAATCTAAATATCCTTTCTATGCGTAAGAGACTGTTTAATACTTGTTCCCACTGAAAATAAAAATCTCTCTTATGGCTGATTTTAATGCTCGCGCTGTTGTTGATTGGAAAACTTAGATTTGTCTGCGTAAACAAGGAAAAGGGTCGATATAAAATACAATAGATACAGGCTTCTTTTGGTGTGTACAAAAGTTGACCTCTGTTTTTCATCCGTTCATTTTAAACTGTATGTGTATAGTCATGTCTATGGTGAAATGGTAAAAAATGAACTTATTCCCAGAAGCACCTTGAAAGGAATAAACAGACTTTTTTTTGCATTAAAGCAGTCCGAGAATTACCAGGTATTGACTTTGAAACAGCTGCGCCCTTCTCAAAAAGTACGATATACTTATAATAAATAGACTTTAACATAGACATATATGGATACATTTAAACATTCTTTCAGCTAGACGTCCGCTCTTCACACACGCGCGCACACACACACACACACACATACACACACACACACATACACACACATACACACGCGCACACACACACATATGGGTGTGTGTATATTGGAGAAAGGGAATAAATCTAACGTTATGTAAATATGAAAATATGAAAAAACAAGATATTCAAAAGAATTTATGAATAATATTGTAACGTCAAACGTTTTGGTCATAAAATGCTAAGAATTTTCTCATTTTTTCGTTCCATTTTTTCATTCAAAAATTGTTTTTTCGATGAAACAATATCACTCAGTAACATCGCCCTGATGATGGTTTTAAAAGACGAAACGGTAACAATGGCATAGTGTTCATTTATAACACATATATCTTTTTTTCCTATTGTCATGCATACACTCCGGAACCTCACTTTATATATATATATATATATATATATATATATATATATATATATATATATATATATATATATATATATATATATATGCCAATATCTAACGAAGAAAAATAACAATATTATCACACAACATGCATTCTAGCCAACTGCCCAATAAGAGATCCAAACATACGCCCAAAAACTTACACTATTTATCATTTAATTTGATTAAAACGACATATTTTTTTTTTATATAGGAAGTATAATCAGACCCTCCACATCAGAATTAAAGAACACCTCAAAACACTTGCATCCTCATTCCATAAACATTTAATTAAATGCAAAAATGATGATAATAATTTTTCCAATAAAACTGAAGCAATAGTGTGTAATATTGGTAATCTCTGAACTAAGGAAGGTTTATTAATAGCTAAGTTACACACTCAGATTAATAATAGGTTAGAATCAAATACTGACTATATGATTATTTAGCATGTATATTTTAAATACATACTTACGTTTTGGAAAATAGAATAAGAATAAAAAATGAAAATAAAATAAAATAAAAACAATATAAAATGAAATTGATAAGGACAACTGAAGTCACGCCAATTAAACATGGCGTTTAAACACCTCACGTGACACCATGTTTACAACGTTCAAAAAAATTTGAACTGCCAACATCGTGTTTGTGTCCCGCCTCCTGGACATAGAGGCAGTGAAAAAGGCGGTTGATGGGAACGAACGAATACCAGAAGCCAAGGTCAATTTTGATAAACGCGAAGGTTTGTGACTCGGTGCCTGGACGGGTGGCGATACCCAGCCAGGTCCCTCCCACTGGAGTGACGGACCCGTCTGCATCTTCGGGGTGTAGTTTGAGCCTGACCTCTAACTAGAACGATATTGGTCGGAGGTACAGGCTAAGGTGAATGCCCAGGTTGGAACCTGCCTTCCAAGGAGGTTGTCCTTAAAGGGCAGGGTGGAGGTGTGCGCTGTGTACACCATCCCCTTGGTCCTCTACCGATTGTCTGTACTTCCTCTGCCTAGGTATCGCCGGCTGGCACTACAATAATTCCTCACCACATTACTCTGGGTAGGTCGAAGGCCGATGGTCCGTTGACAGATCTGCATTCAACGTACAAGCAATGGGGTCTGTATATGCCCGATCTGGAGAGCCACTGGCTTGCTGAAAGACTCGTATACTTGGGCCGATACTTGTCGGGGGACGCGGCGTGGAGACGAAAGGCGAGTAGGATTTTTCCTCACCTCCAGTCAGATCGAAAGGCCGAAAGTCGACGTAGTTCGATGGGCGAAACACCGTTTGTCCGCGAATGCCGTAAGGCTCTTCGTAACCTTCCTGGGTCCAGTGACCTTTCACAGTCACTGAAAGAACAGAATCGGGAACTAGTAGTGTGCTCCGTTTCGGACCCTCTCAGTGAGCGGGACGGCTGGACGGCGGAGGAGATCTGCTCCCACTGGAATCGTGCTGCTCGACATTAGTTACGCCGTGGACAACGTTTTGCCTCCGTTTCAAGGTGGGAAGCGGGTGGTGTGTCTCGCGATCCTAGCTGTAGCCAGAATGGTGATTTGGACGACGCGAAAGAAGGAATTGTATGACAATGCAAACTTTTCTCATTGTGATTTGATATTGTTCTTTAGGCATCAGCTTAGGGTCAAGATCAGATGCAATAGAAAACGCTCGGACAGCATAACATTCGACAAAAGGTGGGTGAATGCAGCGAGCCTGGTTGTACGAAAGGGGGCAATGTTGGAGACATTCTTCCCTCCTCTTCCTGCGTATGACGTCTACAGTCCGGGTCCTTCGGGGCCCCGTCCCGGGTATGTACGTTTTTTGCCCTTCAACCCTAGTTAGCAGTATGTTGTGAGTCATCATCCCCGTCACCTAGTTGTTAGTCTCCAAGATCTTCGCCATCCCTATTGTTTTTATACCATATCCCTTACACCAGCTCGTTTTTTCTGAAGATCTTGGAATTTTACTTGTATAAATTCATGCGACCTGTCCTCACCGCGCCCAACCTTGTAGTTTTCTTTTTGTCCCAGTAGATTAGATCCCTCTCCCATTTAGCGTAGGTCCGGCTTGTTTTCGGTGTTCTTGGACACCGAAAAACAGTCGGCCTCTATATCGTAGAACCAAACGGGGATTTTTTTTCAAGGTTTTTCTCCTATCCCCATCACACACCACATTTTTGTATATAAAATCGTTTTTTGTGAATAAAATTATACAATCCATTCGGGGTTTTGATTAGGTCTTTTCAAAGAGCAAGTGTTGTATTTTGGTGGCTGCAGCGTACTTGGTGAAGAATGGTTGATTATGTATTGCACCGTTGAATGGGTCGGCGAATTTGGCTAGCCAGGGTCCCTAAGACAATATAGTTATGGCATGACCGCTCCCTTGCCTCTACTCCACAAAACCATTGGGCCTCGTGTCCACTATTTTG
The DNA here is from genome assembly GCA_963585895.1 of Sepioteuthis lessoniana. Taxonomy (NCBI): domain Eukaryota; kingdom Metazoa; phylum Mollusca; class Cephalopoda; order Myopsida; family Loliginidae; genus Sepioteuthis; species Sepioteuthis lessoniana. The sequence continues at coordinate 30,846 of CAUZXS010003731.1, forward strand.
TATAAAATGGAAATAAAGTGTTCATTTTTTAAAAAACGTCTCTGACGATGAAGTTTTACTTTGAAATTAATTAGACTCAAACAATTATTATTTCGCATTGCGATAGACCTCTAAATTAATTCAATACTATAAAATAAAATAATTTGTGCAATGCTTCAAGCAAATTACAAAATACTTATATATATATATATATATATATATATATATATATATATATATATATATATATATTACTCTACATTAAGCACTGAAGACGCCATGCTCAGGAAGAGGAGGGAAGGATGACTCCAATAATTTGTGCACTGCTTCAAGCAAATTACAAAGTACATATATATATATATATATATCAACCCCTCCATTCGGGCAGGATATGACACAAGGTCAATTTTTAAGCAGAGTTTAACAGGTTTGAATTCAGAGTTTTCCTTCTCCTAGACTACTTGCCTCAACAAGGCTGAAGAACCTAGTCTGCCCTACTATTTATTCATAGCTGAAGGGAGAATAATTGGATTCATACCTTTCCCAAGAGTATTACTGCTATGTGAAATGCAACCAGTCTCGTCCAGGATTTGAACTCGTGCCGCCGTGTCCATTTCCTACGACGATAACCATTACACCATATATATATATATTACTCTGCATTAAGCACTGAAAAGGTTTACGAATTGGACGAACTCATCAAGGAAACGTTTGGAGAAAATCTACACAAGGATGTTCCGTGTTGTTGTCAATAAATCCTGGAAGCAGCATCCCACAAAACAGTAGCTGTATGGCAACTAAGCTCCCATCTCATGAACCATCCAAGGAAATCAAGCAATATATGCTGACCAGTGCTATGGAAGTATGGACGAAACTCATAAACGATGTTTTGTTATGAACTGCTATACGTGATCAATTTTCTCTCAGTATTAACACAAGCATAGAAGCACACACAGACACACGCACAGACACACACACACTCCCATAATGGAAAGAGTGAGACGGGTGAGTGTATTTAGTCATTTGCTAAGCTTATCTCAGTTTGGCACAAAGCCAAAAGTACGAGAACCAAACGCTATCGGAGCTCACAAGGTACCCAAGGGAGAGTGTATGTGTATGTGTAATGAAGGGTGATACTCAGTGATGGACTTGTTAATGTTAAACGAATGAATACTTCATGCTCAATGATAAAGTTACTCAATGTTTATATTCTACCGATTTATAATATCTATCTAAGTTTTCAAAAAGATCTATAATTATAACAATGTCATATTTACTTCTGAAGTCAGTTGTTTAAAACATATTCGCATTTTGGTTTCTTTGTATAATGACATATTTAATGTCAACTATGTGGAAGAAAAGTAGAAGTACTATTTAAAACATAATTGGGACTGAGAATAAGAGTTCATGCCTTTCGCAAGGGTATTAATCCAATAATTGTCTGACTGGAGTCCGAACTCGCTTACTACTATGTTGCAGTTATATATATATATATATATATATATATATATATATATATATATATATATATATATATATATATATATATATATATATATATATATATATATATAAAAGTAAATGTTGGCGACCGTTGTCGAGGGTGACCCGAAAGCTCCGCTTTTCAATTGCTACCGCACCGAGAGTGTAGGGGAGGGCGCTACTCCTTTCCCTGGATTGCTCCACTTTACCCTTGATCTGTACCTTATAATGCTGATTTCTAAGAAAAGAGGTATTAAGTACTATTTGTTGAGTCTTTGGTATGAGTCGACCAGGATTGAACGCAGGTCTCCCTGGCGATTGGCGAACACACGAACCATTATGCGAATATATACAATTCTCAGCTGATGATTGTATTTTTAAGTACACGAAACTGACTGTAATGAAACTGCCACAAGGGGGTGTAAACATTCATTTATTGAAGGTTTTAACCTGCTCAAAAGACAAGCATTGAGCTCTCCTTTGATTCATGAAATAGCGTTTTAAATGCTTTTTTTATTCTACTGTACAATATATACAGATATATCGTATGATCCATGAACAGAACATCTATTTTTAGCTTTTCATATAAAGTTAAACACATTTTGATGGAAGGCAAAAATCTCCCCCATACTCGCCTACATTCGAAGAAATTGGTTACTTTTTTTAAAGGTACATCAACATTTGTGGGTTATTTAATGATAAATCCATACTAGCAGAAGAACAGTAATGGTACTATTTAACTCATAGCTAGAGGGGAATAAGAGGCTTTGATACCTTTCCAAAGGGTTCTATTTAACCGACTTCCCAGCAAGTTGATATTAGTCACAAGTTCGTTCTATAGTGGAGGGGGGCACGCCCAAATAAATACTCAAATGTGTGTGTGTGTGTGTGTGTGTGTGTGTAAAAGAATTTGTCATTAAATAACCTACAAAGGTTGAAATGTCATAAAACCAGACCAACCAACTTATATTGAATTAAATATATTTCAAAAGACAATTTGAAGTATAATTTCTTGGTTTGTTTTCAATCCTTTGTTTGATGGCATATCAGCCTTTGTGGGTAATTTGATGCCAAAGCCGTTCTTAAAGAACAGTAATAGTACGGTTTAACCCATAGCTGGGAGGATAAAGGGATTTACATCTTTCTCAAGAGTATTTGTTCCAAAAGGAACATAATTGCGCGACTGGAGTTCGAACTCATTTATTACAATTTGTCCATAGACCAAAAGCTCTCCCAGGGATTGATACTGTCACATTCAACAGAAATACTAACTACACAAGATAGAAGCAACAGAACCCTTACAACTACACCAAATATACAATTACCAACAGAAGTATCACCCGAAATCATCATCATCATCATGTCGTGCTACAGGTACGGATATCCCTGACCCTCTCTCGCCATTTCTCCCTATCATTCATCGCCTCTGGCATGTCTTCAGGGCTAAATCCCGTATCCTCACATAGCTGTTGGATGTATGTTCGAGCTGGTCGTCCTGCTTTTGCCCGGCCATATGTGGGGGTCCATAGGAGTACATCACTTATGAGCTCGTCCCTTCTTCTCCAGCAGTGTCCTGCATGTCTGGTTTGTCTAACTTGGATAGTTTTCGTGATGGGAGGCCGGTGGCCGTATAGTTAGTGCCTTGTGGGGTGTTGTCCGCCGGGACTTGTTCAATATTGTTCGCAACATTCTTGTGTAATTGTCGTCTAGCTTCTTCTCCAGCCGTTTAGTTAGCGTTCAAGTAGTGCATCCATATAGCAGTATCGATACGACCGCTGCCTGGAAGAAACTGCGTTTCATTTTATCGGTCAGGTCTGATTTCCATATGATCGAAAGCCTATCGTTAGCTGTCTATGCCTTCTTTAGCTGTGTGTCGATGTCTTTTTCGGTTGATGAGACGCTGCTTCTTTGGTAGGTGAATTTGTCTACTAGTTTCAGAGAGGTTCCGTCTAGTGTGGAAATGTTGCCTGTTTGGTTATAGCACATATATTCAGTTTTGTAAATAACACAAAATACAGCGGAGATTTAAGACAGAACTATTTTAAATCCTAGGTAGGTGAATTTGTCTACCAGTTTCAGAGAGGTTCCGTCTAGTGTGGAAATGTCACCTGTTTGGTTATAGCACATATATTTAGTTTTGTAAACAACACAAAATACAGCGGAGATTTAAGACAGAACTATTTTAAATCCTAGGTAGGTGAATTTGTCTACCAGTTTCAGAGAGGTTCCGTCTAGTGTGGAAATGTCACCTGTTTGATTATAGATCACCTGAAATATTATACAAATAATTTCACAAGTAGCAACCATACTCCACAAATAACGGATAAAACCAAAAATTCTTTTGCATAAAATAACCCAAGAATTGATATGCTGTAAAATTCAACAACCAAACATTGTTTGTTTGCTTTTTTTTTTTATCTGTTACTATCACAATGTCAAAATATCAACTTGTGAAGTAGTTTTAAAAAAAGACAACGAGAAAAACAGTTAACTACATCCCGAAAACTGCTATGAAATTCTTTAGTTTCATTTCAAATGTCTTATAAAGTTGTCACGAAAAACTAAACGAAACCAAGTCAAGAATTTGCACTGTACGACGGGAAATGTTTCAACTAAGTACAACTTATTGGAGCGTAGCGAATAGTAAAGAATGTGTAAAGGTCGTTGCTGATACAGAAAGAGGGTGAGAGAGAGAAAGAGTGAGAGAGAGAGAGAGAGGGGGGAGAGAGAGAGAGAAAAGACTCATTATATGAATCTGTTCATTCATAATTCTCCGTATCATTTGTAATTTTTCATTCAGTGAATGATATTTCTGACAAACTACTGCCTGTAAGTAAAATCACGAGTGAACAACGTCATCCAACTCCTCTGTACGAGCAGAGGTCAATTTTTAAGCTGAGTATTACAAGTTGGAATTCCTTCTCCTGTACCGGTTGTCATACAATGGTTAAAAAGCCCAGTCTGCCCATAACTGGAAGGTGGGGAAGAATGTGAAATGAAAACAACCTCGTCCAAGATTTGAACTTGGGTCGTCGGGTCCGTTTCCTACGACGGTTACTATATATAGAAAGAAAGAAAGAAAGAAAGAAAGAAAGAAGGAGCCATAGCTGAACATTTTTATCATAGCAACAAACTACCACTTCTTATAAAGCTAGAAAAACACAATCAGATTCCTGTCTTAATTTCTGCACTGGTGAGGCTCATACAAAGCTGAGAGCTATGCAACAGATGTAAAATTATGGTGAGGCTTGGAACTTTTCAAAACTCTCTCTCTCTCTCTCTCTCTCTCTCGTCAAAAACCAATCGTATTTTGATCAACTGTTGACTGATTATTAATAAAAGTAAAACTGAAATTCCTTGCGTAGGTCTCAATGTGTCTTAATGTGACAGGAGAAATGCCTTGCATCCCGAAATAACCCGGAAACATGCTTGCTTCTTGAGAAACCAAAGGACGGTGAAAATGAAAATTCAACCACCTTTTGTATAAAAGACTGATAAAGAACCATTCACCGTAAAACCCTAAGCCAGTATAGCAGTCCGAAGCGGCTATCTCTCACACACTGGTCAGACCACAGGCACACTCTTATTTGTCCGCGCGAGGAGAGCTGTACAGAAATAGTACGGTGTCCACGCAAAATCTGTCGTACTTGGGTCGCCAACGTTATCGGGTTTATAAACTTGTGACACAGGGAAATAAATTTTCAAACCTTTTTTGCCTCTGTTTTTTGACAGTAGAGACATTGTCTCCTACCCTTGCTATGAACAATAAAGACACATTTTGATTGTACAGACATTGTCTCTAATCCTTACCATGAACAATAAAGACACATTTTGACGGTATTGATCTAGGAATTAAAAATCAAAAAACAATAACATGAAGAAATAAGATAAACATGAAATAAAATAATAAAAACAAAAATAACAATTTCCCAGAAGGCTTCTGTCGGGAAGGACAATCTGCGCATGTCTGAAAAGATGGGCTTCCTGGCACCAAAAAGAAACTCGACCTCAGAAGCCTTTACCACCTCGACTGAGGTAGACGCACCTTTTCTGTCGGCTGCCCGTAGTAGCACACATGTTTGTTAAGGCCTCTGGTCTTAGCAGCATGTTGCGTCTCTTGCTCACAGTAGCGGCAGCTGAACATACCGACTGAATAGAGACACACCTGACGGACCCTCAAATTCATAATTTGCCAAAAATAATTCCATGATATTCTCTAAACGTCTCGACCGGAAAGCACGACCATTTCTACTAGTTCAGGAAAACATTCCAAACCACAAAATAGTCGTAAAACCCGAAAATAAAAATTTAGTTTAAAGGTATTCTTGTCTTTTTCCTTTCCGTCCTGAATTCCTTTGCAGCTTCAACAAACAAAAAGAAGACGAAAAGTGAATTGGAATTAGGAAGAAATCAGTTATAAACTCAGAACTTCCCAACAACAAACACAACACCACACCAAAAACATTCTCCTATATCCCATAGAGACATTGTCTCCAACCTTTGGAATGAACGATAAAGATATACTTTACTTTCTGTCAACATTCAAGTCTTTTTCCATTTTTGCATTCTTTTTACATACTGTTTGTTCATGCAACAATATGTGCACATTTCTAGATAAGTTTGTGCATTATTTTCAATACTTCTTCAATCTATATCACATATATATTAAATATCTCTGTATGTGTAAATAAGCTTATCTGGTCTCTGGTTTCCTTTCTCCCATCTATGAGTCTAATAGAACTATTCTATCACTTAATATACAAGTTATACGACTTCAATCGAAATCTCTTCTGATTTTCTAACATTTCATACCCACTCACTAGCATAACAAATAAATAAATGAATAAATAAGTAAAAACGCTCGGGAAGAAAATCCAATGAGCAGACATTTCGGTTGAAAAAAAAGATAACATTAACAGGTGGCTTATTACAAAATGAATAAAACACGTCACTGCGCAGTTAGGTTCTGCGCATGCATCTGGTGGAAATGTAAAAATAAACTCAAAAATTAAAAAAAAAAAAAACTTTTTTCAACCAATCAGAAACCTTCCCCCTTTGGGAGTCGAGTCTTTCGCCAGCAGAGCTATAAAAAGAGGCACGCACAGACTGAAAATAGCTCACCATGTACCTCAGACAAGGATAGTGACGACCGCCGGCTTATCAACGAACCCATACACCAATAAAACGCTGAACCTACCAGAACTGGTATACTGTAATGGTTAACAAGCTAGTCTAGCAAATCTTCACGAGTGAGTTCGAGTCTCATCGAGTGTTCCATTAATACGACCTTGTGCCATATCTAAGCTAAAATCTTTGAAAATTACCAAAAAAATCACTTAAGCTTGTAGGGGGACGTGTTATTTGGTAGATATGTTTGGTCCCCCAAAATTTATATTGTAGTTTGGTATATATTTAGTGGTATATTGTTTTTTGTTTGGTTGATATGGAAAAAGGCAAAATAGACACATGGAGACAAATGAAGTAAAGATGTAATAATATGAAAGATGTGTAAACGATATGAAACGGCGCGGACAAAAGGAACATTCAAAACAAGCGACATAAACAAAACAAATATATATCTTAACAATACATACAATGAAAACATTTAAAACATTACTATGGTTCTATTACTGTTCGTGAAAATATTCTCTGTGTGTGTGTGTGACTAACACAACTAAAAACTACAAAAAAGGACTAAATAATAAAAGTGTCCAATGCATGTCGACTACGTATTTTTAAATGTTCCTTTCTTTCTGTGGTTCGACGAAATTATTGATTTCGAGGCTGGAAAAAGTCTCCCAGACAAGGTATACTGAGGAAAGGAATGTTTGCATGGCTTATACATTTTGTGGTGTTTGACGTCTGTTGGTGAATATGAGAGAGTGGTAGTATTCACTCTGAAAGCCACACTGGAGAGAGTGTGTTAGCCCTGCAAGTGAAAATGCGAAAAAGAGAAAGAGTGTTTGAAGACGAAGTATTTATAGAAAATACGTGTCTTGGAATCGGCTCCAAAAAAAAACGCGGGACGAAATTCAGATAAGGACCTAGTTTTAAACACGTAGTTCTCCTGGCCAAGCGTTTCCCGAGACTGAATATTTGTTGTTTCGGGAACAAGTGGCACACCGCCCATTTTAAATTATAGGAGTGTAAGTCCTATAAGCTTCTCGAGTAGTGCAATAGTTAGCAAGCTATACTAGCAAACCTTTACGAGTGAGTTCGAATCTTATTGGGCACCCAATTCATACGGCCTTGTGCCACAGCTAAGCGAAAAGCTTATTAAATTACTCACACCATGCATACTGGACAAAGAACGAACTCAGGCGCATTCGCCTCATGACCCCATCCAAAAGGGGAAAGAACATTATTCCATCTTGGGACTACAAATTTTACACCACACAACCTCTCTTTTTTACAATAAGGAAATTTAACTCTAAAACTTTGTCTGTTAAATTTCTCTTAGTTACCATACGCTTGTCTATAACATACATGGAATCATTTGGTTGTGTGCAGTCAGTTGATTCATATCAAACATAATTATCGGTATTTGATGGAAATGCTTGGAACAATTTGACCGTATGTAAGCGAATGATTAATGTCGAATAGAATTTTTAGTATTGGATGGCAATACTTAAGGCCATCTAGTGTCCTCAGTGTGACATTAAACTGCATCTTATGATAAGGCTCTCATCTTGAAGTTTGGAAAATTGTGGAGTGCACCTAGATTTCTATTACTCTCAGTTTCACTCTGACTCGGGGTGGTAGTACCTGTCAGGGTCCTATCTATGGGTCAAATAAAATTGTTCATTCATTTACTAGGGATTATTATTAGATATTTGAAACCATATAACTGGGTCCAAGTCGTTCGTATCAGATGGGAACACTTGATAAAAAGAATTACTGATGTCAAATAGCAATACTTGAGATTATTCGGCAGTGTGGAAACATGATTAATATTTAAATAGATCAGGGTACATTATAAACCTTTGTAGAAAGTGACCCGAAGGATCCCTTTTCAATAGCTACTACACCGAGGACTGCTCCACTTTACCCTTGATTCTTACCTTGTAATACTGAGAGTTAAGCAAGGCAGGATTAAGTACCATTTTTTGAGTCTTTGGTATGACTCGACCTGGAATTGAACCCCGGTCTCCCAGACCATAACAAAAATTACTTAATTGCAAATGTACAATACAAATAGTGACATTCAACGTTAGAACCTTAAATAGAATAGGACAACTACCGGAGCTGACTGCATCGGCCATAGATCATAACATAGACATAATATGCATACAAGAACTCAGGTACCCTCATAGCGAGGATATTAAATATCACGATACTGGCAATGGATGGACCCTAGCCACTGCATCTGCATGGAAAAATTCTGTCAATGCTACGATAGGATGTGTAGGTGTGCTTATGGGACCACGGACCCTGAACTCACTAAATAGCATAGAAAAAATACAATCAAGGATGATGGTACTTACTTTAATGGCAACCCCAACGCAACAATCTTCTCCTGCTACCGCCCTGCCAATGTTAGTGAAGAAACTGACCACATCGCCTTCTATAATGAGCTATCCTCCCTTATTCGTAGCATCTTGAAACACAACGTTCTTGTCATTGGTGGAGACATGAATGCCCAAATTGGTAAAAACGTAAACCACAAATTCAGCTTACACAACTCGTCAAACAGAAATGAGGAACATCTAACAGATTTCATGCTAGAAAATAGATTAACATGACTCAATACAAAATTTCACAAAAGGGAGGGAAAACTATGGACCTACACCTAAGTAATTAATACTCAAGCACAGATAGACTACGTCTTTATGAAAAAGAAGTGGAATGATAACGCATTGAATTGCGAGGCATATTCCTCTTTCGGGGGTGTATCCTCCGATCATCGAATTGTCACGGCAAAAATACGATAGAGCCTTGGAAAGAATGCGGCCCGTACAATAACCACTGTACACTATGACTGGTCCCTGCTTAATAACAGGGATATTAGAGATAGATATGCATTAGCACAAAGAAAAAAAATCGATGCACTACAGCAGAAGACAGAAACACAAACTCCGAATGACGAATATGAGAATTTCATCAATGCCCACTTAGAAGCAGCAGCAGAATTCATACCAACTAAACAAAGAGCTAAGCCTAGACTCCCATGGGAGACATTAGCCATTAGAAAAAAGCGGGCAGACGTGAAAACTGCTTCCAGATGCAATAGGAAGAACCCAACCTATACCAATGCCCTGAAACTCAAAAAGGCACAAAATGAATTAGTTAACATATACCTAAAAGAGCAAACAGAATACATACAAGATCAGATTAATAAGATTAGAAACTCGGTCGAAGATAGACAAACTAGGATAGCATAGCAGACGGTAAACGAAGTGAGCAGAAGAAAGAGCATTACGAAAGCTAAACTGAAAGCTACCAGCCAAGAACTAATACAACTATGGAAACAACATTTCGTGAATTTTCTCGGAAACCCTCCAAAAGTTACACATGAACCAATCACGAGAATTATTGGTAAACAATTAGACATCAAACTATGACAGTTTACGCAATAAGAACTCGACTCAGGACTAAGAAAAATTAAAAGTAGAATAACACCAGGGCTTGATGAAATACCCCCAGAAGTATGGAAGACCAGGCAATTCGACAACATACTACTTCGGCATTGTAATGCTGTTGATAATCAAAACAAAATAGAATGATGGACAAAGGGATGCATCCTTCCCCTTCCCTTAGAATGGCGACCTCGGACTAGCCAAGAACTACCGAGGTATAACCCTTACATCCATATGCAACTGCATAGAACCCAAAATTAAGAAGATACTTACGAAGAACCAAAATGGCTTTCCGATAAATAGATCCACGACGTCACAAATTTTGACTATACGTCGAATTCTTGAAGATGTACGTGCAAAAAACCTAGAGGCAACAATAATATTTGTCGACTTCTCCAAGGCCTTTGACTCTATACACAGAGGAAAGATAGAGCAAATACTACTCGCCTACGGCCTACCCAAAGAAACCGTCGCAGCCATAATGATGCTATATAGAAACACTAAAAGTCCGCTTCCCGGATGGAGAAAAAGACTACTTCGACATTGTAACAGGTGTGCTGCAAGGAGACACATTAGCCCCATACTTGTTTATCATCTGCCTAGACTACGTGCTTAGAAAGTCTATTGATAAAATGACAGACAACGATTTCAAGCTGACAAAGGAAAGAAGCAGAAGATACCCCGAACAAACAATTACGGACGCAGAGAAGGCCGATAACATAGCGCTTCTGGCAAATACACCCGTCCCAGCCGAAACTGGGCTACATAGTCTGGAACGAGCAGCTGCTGACATAGGCCTCCATGTCAACACACACACAAGACGGAATTCATGTGCTTTAATCAAACAGACGACGTCTCCACACTAAACGGTAGTTCTCTGAAACTAGTAGACAAGTTCACCTACCTAGGAAGCACTGTCTCATCAACCGAGACAAACATCAATACGTGACTAGCAAAGGCATGGACAGTTATCGATAGACTATTGGTCATATGGAAGTCAGACCTGCAAGTTGCGAACAAGCAAGTTGCACACGATTATATGGTTGGTTGGTTGGTTACTGTTTTGCTTTACAGCGTATCAACTCTTTTCGGGCCATTTAACGCTGAATCAAGTCATTTTAGTAAAAGTACCAAACAATTCAGTTTAGTATAAGTATACTCATTTGTTTACACACAGTTAAATGTCAAAAACAGTTCTATTTCAAACAATTCAGTTTAGCATAAGTACGCAGTTTAAACGCACAGTTAAATGTAAAAACTGTTAATTTCAAACAATACAGTTTTGCGTAGTTACACAGTTTAGTTCTATTTGATCCATAGATAGGAACCTATCAGGTGCTACCATTCCGGGTCAGAGTGAACCTGGAAGCGATGGAGATGAAGGGGTAATCCGCATTCCCCAAAACTCCTGCATTACTGGAACTTCACCATCAGATTGTGTAGTATCATATCCAGGACACTCGTTGGGAGAAGTCTTACCCCTCTGCAAAGATGCAGTTTGTGTATTCTGCTGCCCCAGCTGACAGAGTCAAGAAATAATGTCATCGACAAACTATTCCCCTATATATCATATGAATGCATCTATGTATGTATGTATGTATAAACAGTTTTTTTTTTT
>CAUZXS010003731.1:47500-52500 GCA_963585895.1 Sepioteuthis lessoniana
TCAGTCTATCTCTCCATCTTGTCTTATATATCAGTAAAATTTCATTCTCTCTCTCTCTCTCTCTCTCTCTCTCTCACACACACACACACACACACACACACACACTGTGTGTGTGTATGTGTGTGTGTGTGTGTATGTATGTGTGTATGTGTAGATGTTTTACTTTTTAAGTAAAAAATAATTTGAAATAGATTATTTAATCTTTTTGATAGTTAAGAGTTCCCAAATGTTTATTGCCCAGTCGGCAGGGGCTGTAGAATACACCGACTGCACCTCAGCAGAAGGGTAAGATCCCCCCCTCATTGAGTGTCTTGGATATGACACTAAACAATCTGATGGTGAGGTTCGGGTAATGCTAGAGCTTTGGGGAATGCGGAGTACCCCTTTATTGCCATCACTCACTGGTCCACTCTGGCCGGGCGTGGTAGCACCTGATAGGGCCCTATCTATGGGTTAAATAGAACTAACGGCATATTTATGCTAAACTCAATTGTTTGATTAAACTGAATAGCTTGAAATAGAAATGCTTTTGACAATTAAACCGTACTTATATTTAAACAGCGTACTTATGCTAAACTGAATTATTTGAAATGGAACTGTTTTTTGAGATAGAAACTATACTTACACTAAACTGAATTGTTTATTATAGAACTGTTTTGACATTTCACTGTGTAAAGAAAATCTGTACTAATACTAAACTGAATTTGCTGAATTAGAACTACTTGACTAAACTGAATAGTTTGAAATAGAAATGTTTTTCACGATTAAACTGTCCTTACATTTAAACTGCGTACTTATGTAAAACTGAATTATTTGAAATAGAACTATTTTCATAAAAATGGATTTGGCGTTAAATAACCTACAAAGGTTGATATGCCATAATACCCAAACAACCAACCAACCGAATGTTTAGTGTCTAATTTCAGTCATTTTCTGTTAACAAATTTTCAAAGAATAATGTTCAATCATCCGAGTAAATGAGGTATTATGGTGACAGTTTGTGCGTTAAGTGACGAAAGAATAGATTTATTGTAAAGAGCGAATGAAGATGATTGGCACTAGCTAGGGCTCCATAGAAAAACTATTGAATAGCACAGTTTTCTTCCTCTTCTCACTCCCCTCAAAACATTTCAGGCCTTGTGCCCACTTTTTAAAATGTATATATTTTTTAAAAAGAAATAAAATCAGAGTTCTTTTTGAAAGAATTAGGGAACTTAATCTGCCCTACTACTTACCCACAGTTAGGAAAAAGAGAAAAGATTCAGACCTTGCCCAAGAACATTAGTGCAAAGTGAAAAGACGCCCTCCCAAAAAAGTGGTGTCCTGGGTATGACAATAAACTGTGTGTGATGGTGAGGCTCCAATTCTGGAGTGTTGGGAAACATGGAATACCCTTCTTTGCCATTACTCCCAGGTCCACTCTAACCCGAAGGATCCCATCTATAAATCAAATAGATCTATTTAAAAATATTCGTGTTCGATAAGACTGTGTGCAAAAAAAACTCTTTAAGGCTTTTTAAAAAAATGTAAATACGAACTTACAATGAGCGCAATTCCTTAACCTCTTGACAAAAAATACCCTAGATGGTTTGACACACCATTAAAATTATGCATTTAATCAATCAATGAGTCACTTATAATAAATGAAACGGATTTTGATGATATAATTTTATTTAAACATCGTATTTTGAATATTCATTTATCCACGTAGCTAAATGCTATGTAAGAGTTCCTTTAAAAGAATATTAATTAAATAAAGTTGGCGACCGTTGTCGAGGGGAACCCAAAGGTTCCCTTTTCAATAGCTACTACACAGAGATGAAAAGGAGGGTGCTACTCCTTTCCCTGAATTACTCCACATTACCCTTGATCCATACCTTATAATACTGAGAGTTAAGCAAAGAGACATCAAGTAGCATTTTTTGAGTCTTTGGTATGATTAAACCCCGATCTCCCGGACCATTGGCGAACACTCTAAACATTGTGCCAATAATTTATTATTTACACTTGTATAAATATTTGTCTGCACTTCTCCGCCATCTCACAAAGAGGAGTAGACGTTGCGTAGAGGCTAATGGGCTGAACTTCAACAGTGTAGAAAGCGGGTTCGAATTCTAGTCATGTTATCACGTTCTCTTTCGAATTAATACCATTGAGAAAAGTTATGTACCCTCTTATTCCCCTAGCTATGGATTAAATAGTTCTTCTACAAGGACTTCTTTGGAATTGAATAACTCAGAAAGGTTGGGGGTGTCCTCGTGGTGTAATGGTTAAAGCGATGGACTACGGAATCGTAGTAAGCGAGTTCGTACTCCAGTTGCGCTATTACGTTCACTTTCGGGCAAATACCCTTGGGAAATCTATGAACCCCCTTATCCTCTCAGCTATGGGTTAAATAGTACCACTACTGTTCTTCAAGGAGAATAGCTTCGACATTAAATAACCTACAAAGGTTGATATGCCACTAAAACCAAAGAAACCAATCAGAAAGGTTGATATGCCATTAAACGAAGAAACCAAACGAAACCACGTACATAATACATGCATTTACACGCACGTACAGGGTGTCTCATTATATATATTGGACCCATGTGACTGCTAATAACTCTACTACTACTTTTTTGTATCAGATTTGAAAATAGTATACAATAAAAACTATTAATCCTCAATCACAATGCCTTGGACAAGAGTGGAAAAATATTTTGCCTCACTACTTATTTGGAAATATGCAGACAAATAAGTCATCAAGACAATAACCAACGAAACGATCAATTTAACATTCTGATTTTCTTTTCTTTTCAGGCATGGGTTAGGGTTAAGCCATTTACTTTGGGATACTCGAAATATGCAGACAAATAAGTCGTCAAGACAATAACCAACAAAACGATCAATTTAACATTCTGTTTTCTTTTCTTTTCAGACACAGAAAAGCCATTTACTGGAAAAGGAAAAGTGCGTTTAAACATTAAATATAAGATTTTCACTTGTTTCTACTCATGCTGTAAAAATTTAAGATTATTTGAAAGAGAATTGTTCAGATTACAAAATGATATAAATTTTATGAAACATGCATTTATATACCTGTAGTAATTTACGAAGCTCTTTGCTTCGATGTAGCACAAGGCCAAATGAATGGGGCACCCAATGAGACTCGAACTATAGACCTGTAAATGATTTGGGTAAAGACAAAGTAAGATAGATATGCATGCTTATACTTTTTTCTCTTTTAAAAAAGATTTTACAAATCATTTGGTGGGCTCAAAAGTTTCCAGCGATAAATACACTGTTGAAAGTGTATTCAACCACGAATAAAAAAAATTGAGTATACTTTATCGCTTTCAGTTGATGGGATATTGCTACCAAAGTATATAAACTGATATGTGTGTGTGTGTGTGTGTGTGTGTGTGTGTGTGTGTGTGTGTGTGTGTGTGTGTGAATGTCACCAATAAATTCGCTCGTTTTTTGTACAGTTGATGTTTAGTGGGATGCTGCTTCTAGGATTTGTTCAAAACAACATGCAGCCTCTTTTTGTAGTTCTCATCAAGATTTTTTTCTGCTAGCTTTTCCTTAGAGTCCAAATGGTGCAACCATATTATAGTACTGACACAGCTACGACTCAGAAGAATTCCTGTTTTATTCTATCAGAGTACTGGGAACTTTTACACACACCTAATAAATTCAGAGAAAATATTGAGATTTTCGCTTTAGTTGTTTGTATTTAACCAACTCCTCTGCTATGGGCAGGATATGGCACAAGGCCAGTTTTAAAGCAGAGTAAAGCTGGTTTGAATTCAGAGTTTTTCTTCTTCAAAACTGGCTGCCGAACCAAGGCAAAAGAACCCATTATGCCTAACTAACTATGCGCAGCAGGGAGGGAAAACAGATGGATTCAAGCTATTTGAAAGAGCATTAGAACGAAGCAAAACGCAAACAAACTCGCCTTGGGTTTGAAATCATATCACCGATTTCATTACCTAAGATGATAACCGTTACGGTAACAGCTTTCATTGTTCCTGCTTTGATATTTGTTTCTTATAATTTTCTTTCAAAACTTTTTGAAAGCTTTTTTTTTTTAATTTTCGAGTGGAATCTTTCACAAACCAACTCTTCTATCATCCATTGTTTTGTTTTTTTCTTTTTCACTTCCTTCGTTGGCTCTCTTTCCAATTATAAACTCTCTTTATCATTTACTCCTTTTTTTTTTCTCTCTTCTCCTCTTTTCCACATCGTCATTTATCTCTCGATTCATCTCCAACCTCTTGTTCATCCACTTTATTATTTCCCTCGGGCGTACTCTTTTGTACATGTCTGCTAGAGTATAAAAGACATCGACAGATTGACTCTGTAAATCAAGTGAAGAGTATCCAGCGAGACCTCAATTAATGTTTGTCTCGGCTGTCTCACGTGATTGTCCACTTCTCTAATCTCAACGCCGCGCCCTTATTTGTTCCATTTTACACTCAATTAGTCAAGCGTGACTTCGCCGTCGGCCAATCAGAACAAAGCAAGTGAATAGAGCAATATGGCTCCTCATTATATACTAATGTCTCATTTGACATACGTTAGCAGAATTTTGTCACATTTTGCACTCTCTATCTGCAACGATTACAGTCTTTTTTCCTTTCTTACAAACCCATACTGAATCACAGACGCATATTTTTCTCTGTGTAGGATGAGGAAATGCATTCTGTTAGTACAAATTCGCACATCCATACACGCCTGCGTATATCATCATCAACAAGGCGTAGCGACAACACAGATTCCTCTCTCTCTCTCTCTCTCTCTCTGACATCGCACTTGATAGATCGTCTAGACGGCACCTAGTATCCACACATAACTGTTTTTTGCTAGTTGGCCAAAACTAGTGTGTCCAAAGGAGAACGTCGCTAATGAGTTCGTCCTTACTTCACCAGCAGCGCTCAATACGTCTAGCTTGCCTTTCTTCGATGGTTTGAGAGATGGGAGGCACATGGCCGTACAGTTGAGGTTTTTAAAGTACT